>JARSSU010047715.1:0-44295 GCA_029619165.1 Eurosta solidaginis
TTTTTTTCTCAGTGTTCTCCACCTAATGCAGATTTCCTTCATAGCGGATAGAAACTGATGGTGCTGTTTCATATCTCTACGAGAAGTTGATGGATTGTCGATGTTTTCATTCAAAGACTTTGGCTGTCCACGCTTGCGAGAACATACGTCCTATTTGACCTGCGCTAGCAGTCCATCAGCAATGTCGTTGCGGAACTGAAGCAGATCCATGTGTTTCTGCTTTTGCGCTTTTATTATTACCCTCATGATCCTTCCTGTACTTCAGCCATGAGTTGCATATCGCCAGGTCAATAAGTATCGATATCAATCAATGAAAGTCTACTTTATCACTCCTACCATGTTCTTGTTGTACACACCCACAATGTTTGGCTGAGCTATTTCAACTTTCGCCTTTTTTTTAAAGAAAATCTTTGCACATTTTTAAGCGGCTCTACGCCATATATTGATGAAATCAATCGGACAATACTCCATCAAGCCATCTTATGACATAAAGATTGTCCTCCCTTTCGATGCGGTAATCAAAACTACCTCTACCTTCTTTTTCAGTTCCTTTCAGACTTAAAGGCCTTTACTACACTATTTCCTCTGCATATTTTGACGAAATGCCGGAATATCTGTGGGTGCTGTCCAGTACGTATCCAATCTGGGATAAACCAATTGTACCAATCATAACATCCAAACCAAGAAACTTAAAAAATTCTTCCTTCGTTAAGTTAAATGATCGACCGCCTTTTAAAAGAGAGGCTTGGTTTGTCGCCTGCAATACTTCTTCAAAAAATCTACAGTGTAGTACCCAAAAAGTACTGTACTGGAAGTTTTACATCGTTACTTGAAAAAGACTCAGGAAACACAGCTTGAGGAGGAGCCTACGAAGTCTTTTTCCATCGAAAGTCATTAACTTGTTTTGGTTGATAGTCCGAAGCACAATCTTCTGAGCTAGTTCGTCATTATATTCTTCGTTGATATTTGTAATACTTATATCATAACGACCTTGACGAGAAAGCTCCTCCATCATGAAAGTTTCATTATTGTCAAATGCCTCAAATAAATCCTCTAATATTTCTTCCGATTCGAATCCTCAAAATCTGACAGATCTGAGTCCTCGAAATTCTCCAAAATATTTTCTATAACTCTGTCGCTTATTTTTCTTGCCATATTTGAAAATATTATTCCGCAAACAAGAACACGTCTCTATGCTACCAGTTTCAATCGCAAATAAATTTGCTCCTGCAATCTAATGCAAGGTAACACCTTACGAGAAATTTATCGCCATATGGCAACAAGCTTAGTTTTAAAAATTGGCACGACTTTTAAAGCTTCCAGCGAAAAAATATTTATATGCCAAACGACAGAGTGGACATTTTCAACATACTTTATTCAAAAATTGTTGAAACATTTGCCCAAAATACCTCAAAAATTTAAAAATGCAAACACAAATTTCAGAGTAAAGCTATATGCCAGAAGCCTTTCTTTAAAAATGTTATATTACCGATATTTAATGGGCGATTATAATTTATTTTATTTCATTTAATCACTAAACTTCAATTTTTGAAAATATGTACGAAAAAATTGATAACTTTTACAAGAGAGTGTTGACGGCCTTTCAAAATTTACTGTTGCCATATGGCAACAATATCGCGAAAGGGTTAGAGAGCGTACCTCCTGTCTGGATAGCGCAGAAACCTTTGAGTTGCTCAAAAGCTATGTGACAACGATCTAAGCGGAAAGCCTTTCAGTGAACTGGCTGATAAGTTAGCCAATCACTTTGTCGAAAAACACACATTAAGCAGCGCATTTCAAGTTCTTCTATTCGAATGAAGCCAAATCAAGTCCATAAAGAATGGTTGACAGAGCTTAAAGTAGAGGCAGGTAATAATGCGAGCGTCAACGTCGTTCGTACAACTACACAATATAATCGTACGCGTATTAGTAATCGCTCAAAAGTAAACCCAAATATCAAACAATTCTTAAATCATGCGCAAAATGTGCATCTCACATCAGCGATCAGATGTGTTTTCATTCTATATAAACCAAGTGCCGAGAGTGCGGCAACATTAGACATCTATCAGCTGTTTGTCAAAAGTCAACACAAAAATCAACGGGCGAACATAAATCTTAACAAGCAACAAACAACGAAGCATTTATATTGCATCATTTGAGAACATAAGTTCTGTAGATGAGCTTCAACAAGCATTGAAAATAATAAGTCATATCATTGTGCGGTAATAAAGCAGCGCAGCGAAAGTTTTATGTAATATTAAAATTAATGGTGAAATATTCGAATTTCTAATGGACACAGGCGCAACCGCACAGCTAATTGGGCCTTCTTCATATTCCCGATTAGGAATTTCAGCTTGTGAACAAACAAGCAAAGTTTTCAAACGTACGGGGGTGGAACGTTGAAAATGAAAGGTATTATTAATGTAGATGTTCAGTGCGGGGAAGTATCGAAAAGTTATCACTAGACGGTAGTCGACATCAGAAAGCGCCTACTAAACATTCTGGGTATGGATTGGTTTGGCAACTTGGCTTTCTGTTGGATACATCAGTAACACACACAAAAAAAAATGCAGAATGTACTGCAGTTGGTACAGAATTGGATCAACAACAATTCTATCTCTCGCGTATTAAAGCAAGTTGTGGCTCAACATGTCGATGTCTTTGCAAGCGGTCTCGGCATATGTAAAACATTCGAAGCAAATATCGCGCTGAAACACCAAAGCAATACCGAAATTTCTCAAAACCATATTCCCTTTGCGCAAACTGAAGAAATTCGTAGCGAACTAAATCGTCTCGTAAAATATGTGTACTTAAAACCAATTGTGGCAAGCGAGTGGGCAGTACCTATAGTGTGTATAAAAAAACCAAATGGGCGATTGCGTATATGCGCAGATTTCAAGGTCGGTGTCAGTGCGCAAATAGAAGTTGATCGTTACCCAATCCCAAGATATGAAGATTTGTTCGGAGACTACAAGACGGAAATATTTTACAAAAATCGATTTGAGCGACGCATATTTGTAGATAAAGTTATCAGAAAAGTCGACAAGTTTATGGTTCTACAACACACCCTTCGGTTGTATAAATATGAGCCGTGTACCTTTTGGCATCGCAAGCGCACCAGGTATGTTTCAACGGCTCATAGCGTAGTACCTCATAGCGCTGTATATTTAGACGATATCATCGTCACCGGAGCAAACAATGCGGATCATATAGACAATGTTCATAAAATTTTAAAGCGGCTTCAACTGCACGGGTTAAAATGTAGGTCGGTGAATTGTTACTTCGCAGAATGAAGTATCGAGTACGTCGGACATAAAATCGACGCGAATGGCATTATGCCTACAGAAAAACACGAGTCAATGCTATTAAGGACATGCCAAAGCCAAAGAATATTGAACAATTAGAAGCCTTTATTAGCAGATTAAATTACTACAACAAGTTTATTAAAAATTTTGCAGTTGTCGTTGCACCACTAAATGAGTTGAGCGAAACAACGTCCCTTCCCAAGGCAGTAGGTTCTAAGACCGGAGCGGACTAGAGATTTTTCCCGACCAAGGGACTGTCATTTCAGTGTGACCCCATTTATTTGTTTCGTGCCTCCCACAAATTGTCATCCTCCCAGCAGCTCCTTGCAGCAGGACTGCTCCATACTCTCTTACTCGGGAAGGCATCGAATCCAATCCGGGTCCGTCTCCTGACCCCGGTCCTGAGAAATGGTTTTGCTGCATCTTCCGGAAAGAATCTTTTTAGGACGGTCATACTCTGCTTCAGTGTGTCTCGTGCAAGGGATGGTTGCATCGGACTGGTTGTTCTGGGCTTAACCCCAAAACCCGAAGTCCACGGAACTTTTATAATCTTTTGTGGCTCTCTTGCTAGTTCACTGCTCAAGGGCGTCCCGTAGTCTACGCCTAAGCGCACTACCTTCCAGCAGCCCGCTGCTCAGCAAGCCACAACAAGTACCCCACTGCTGCTCGCGCCCCACGGCGCCAACAACTCAAAACAGCTGATACCACTCATAACTACTACCTCGTAGTAGAGTTGGTAGCATGCTGAGCAATCAGCCCCTGCCTCCGTATTCTCCCCCCTCTTTTCCGGCAGCAATCGTGCAGGTCCGGAACAGACTCTTAGTCCCTACCTACCGTTTGCACGTCTGCAGCACAGATATATAGGGTTTGCGACATCCGCCGAATGCAGCTCCTGCCTTGGGTGGTGCCACTTTCCCTAGATGTTCTGGTCTCCGCGACGGCAACCCCCCCGACGGGTTTTCATCGCGCCATGTTGCCAGGTCGCAAACCCAAATCATCCGGGTACCCCAATGCTTGCCAAGGACGCCCAGTCCCAGGGCCACAACAGCAATTGCGTCCTGGCCTTCCACAACCCAGGCGTAGTCACCCGTCACGTACCCCCAGAGTGGCGGCGTCTCCCCTTATGCACTTCAGAATTCTGCAGTTAAACTGTAATGAACTAACTGGAAGATTGCGGAGATAGTCGATTTCATGAAGCGGTACAACATCCGCATTGCTGCGATTCAAGAGACTAAACTCACAGCAAGATATGCATTGCAGACCTGCTCTGGGTATAGTGTCCACAGGAAAGACCGCGAGAGCGGAAATGGAGGCGGCCTCGCGTTTATCATACATCACTCTGTGCAATATTATATATTTGATCCTGGCATCGACCGCAGGGACATGTCTTAGAACGTCAAGGCTATCTGTTCGGTCAGGCGATGCAAACCTAGAAATCATCAACATCTACATCCCTCCAGCCACCTGTTGCCCCAGTGGATACCGCCCTAATATCAGGGCCTTACTCACTGGCAACAATCGCATTATCTTAGGCGATTGCAATGCCCATCATGATCATATGGCATTCAATTTGCGGGCGGAAGTAGGGGTGAGATGTTGGCGGATCAAATAGAAGAAACGACGTTCTGCACAATAAAAGGAGACGCCGCCACACGTGTGGTAGGAAGGTGTCACAGCTCGCCAGATATCTCAATCGTGAGCGCAGAACTGGTAAACTGCGTCAACTGGCAGCCGATGGTAACATTGGCATCCGACCACCTGCCCATACTTATTTCGCTCGAGCGTACCGCCGACTTCATCATCACTGAAAAACGCACTTTCATAAACTTCAAAAAAGAAAGTGGGAAGAATATAAATCCTTTACACACAACCGCTTTGCTGCCCTCCCTATCCCGACTGATGCCCGCCAAGGGGAGCGTGCCTTCCCTAAGGTCGTTGAATCCGCCTCGGCACGTTTCATTCCCGCCGGGAGAATTCCCGAAATCCGGCCCACTTCCCGGCGGAGGCCGCAACTTAGCGAGAGGACGTGGCCTTATAAGACAGCTTGATCCAGGCGACCCCCAAATAGGGGATATAAACCAACGCATCAGATTGCTTGTGGATGAACATAAGCGGGCGAAATGGGAGGAGCACCTAAGAGGTTGTAACCTCTCTACCGGTGTGGGTAAACTTTGGTCTACCGTAAAGTCCCTATCGAATCCGACTAAGCACAAAGACAAAGTTTCCATCGCCTTTGGCGACAAAGTGCTGTCGGATGCGAAAAAATGTGCGAACGCTTTCTGCCGACAATATATAATGCATCCTACGGTCGACAAAGATAGACGGAGAGCCAATAGACACGCACATAAAAACAAATTCAGCGCGTCACCAATCACCATCACCGCTAAAGAGGTTGAGGACGCCATTGATCGTGCTAAACCATCCAAAGCAGTGGGCCCAGACGGCATAGCCATGCCGATGCTTAAAAGTCTAGGGAAAGAGGGTTTCAAATATTTAGCGCATGTCTTCAACCTGTCTCTTTCCACCTTTGTCATACCCGAGAAATGGAAAATGGCCAAGGTAGTCCCGTTACTAAAGCCTGGGAAACCAGGTAACATAGGTGAGTCGTATCGTCCGATATCTTTCCTATCGCCAGTGGCAAAGACGCTTGAAGCCATTTTGCTCCCTTATTTCCAAGCAAATTTGCAGCTAGCCCCCCATCAGCATGGCTTCAGAAAACTCCATAGCACTACCACCGCGCTAAATGCCATTAGCACCCAGATAAATTGCGGTTTAAATCAATACCCACACCATAGAACAGTACTCGTAGCAAAAGCTTTTGATACGGTCAACCATGGCTCGTTACTGCAAGACCTGGAAGGGTCTACCCTTCCCCCATGTCTTAAAACGTGGACCGCAAATTATCTGGGTGGTCGGCAGGTGCAATTTAGAAACGAAACATCAAAACCAAGGAGAATTAAACAAGGGGTGCCACAGGGTGGTGTACTATCCCCACTTTTGTTTAATTTCTACATATCTAAGCTACCTTCACCACCGGAAGGAGTCACAATCGTTTCCTACGCCGATGGCTGCACAATAATGGCCACAGGCCCAGGCCCAAAGATCGATGCGCTATGCAATAAATAAACGGCTACCTCCCTGACCTCTTCAGTTTTTTCGACTCGCGAAACCTGGCATTATCACCGACAAAATCTTCCGCGACCTTATTTACAACATGGACGTCCCAAATGTCGACCATTTTGAAAATCCACGTCGATGGCACTAGTCTACCGGCTGTCCTACACCCCAAAATCTTGGGTGTGACGTTTGATCAGGATCTACATTTTGGTGAGCACGCAGCCGCAATTGTTCCGAGAATTCAGAGCCGTAACAAAATCCTCAAATCCCTCGCTGGCAGTACCTGGGGAAAAGATAAAGAAACGCTCATGACTACATACAAAGCAATTAGCCAGCCGATTACGTGCTACGCGTGTACCCATATGTTCGCCAAGCCTAAAAACTACCCACTGGAAGAAACTACAGGCCTTCCAAAATACTGCTCTCAGAATCGCCACCGGCTGTCTTCTTATGTCCCCAGAACATCATCTGCATAATGAGGCGATAATACTCCCCATCAGGGAGAGAAATGAGATGCTGAGCAAACAGTTCCTGTTGAATACCTGGGCATCCCAACATACATCTGATTGATGAACCAGCACCGCCTAGGGGCTTAAGGAGTCATCTCTGTAAGCATTTTGGGGAAATACGGCACCTGAGAACCCAGCCGTATGAAGTGAAAAAACACAAGCAGGGTCCTTGGTGAACTCCATAAACAGGCGTCGGACCTTTATGCCGGGAATTGCCCGGTGAATCCAGTACTTAAAGAAAATTGTCCAAAACTCGCGGAAGAGGAACGCATACTCCCCAGGGAAACGCGTGTCACTCTTGCTCAACTTCGTTCTGGATACTGTAACAGGTTAAACTCTTACCTATCCAGAATCAACCCCGACATACAAAATATATGCCCCGCTTGCAATGTGTCCCACATTACACCAACCATCTCTTTAATTGTAATGTGGAACCAACGCCTCTAACACCCCTTTCCTTATGGTCCACCCCTGTTGAAACGGCAAGTTTCCTTGGACTCCCGTTAGAGGATATTGATGACAATTGGTGATCGGCCGCGGCTTTAAGGTGGGGCCAGCATTGCTACAACAACAACAAACAACGTCGAATTAAGTGGACTAAACGTCAGGAATCCGCCTTTCTTAATCTTCAAAGTTGCAGTGATTAAAGCTACTCAGCTCGTGCATTACAATGATACTTATCCGCTGGTTCTTGCTGTTGATGCCTCACAGTATGGCATTGGCGCTGTTGTTTCCCATCGATATGAAGATGGCTCCGAGAAACCCATTGCGCACGCATCAAAACCAATGAATAACAGTCAAGTCAGATATTCGCAAATCGAAAAGTAAGCACTAGCAATCATAAATGGTTACGAAATTCCACCAATATTTGTATGGGCGTCACTTCGAGCTGGTGACTGATCACCAGGTGTTAACAACGTTATTTTATCCTGAGAAATGACTTCCTATTATGACATTGCACCGTTTACAACGTTCGGCAATACTACTGCAAGCATACGATTACAAGAT
Source organism: Eurosta solidaginis (assembly GCA_029619165.1). NCBI lineage: Eukaryota > Metazoa > Arthropoda > Insecta > Diptera > Tephritidae > Eurosta > Eurosta solidaginis. Next base: position 7,940 of record JARSSU010047715.1, read on the forward strand.
AAGATATAAAAAGTCAGCGGAGAACGAAAATGCCGATGTTCTATCTAGATTTCCGTCTGGTTTAGATCCCACTTTTGCCAATTCGGAAAAGAAAATGTTAGTTGTCGAATCTGTCTACAGCACTGCAATTCAGCAGTTTCCGCTAGGGGCTGAAATGATCGCCGAGTCTACACGAAATGATGACGTTTTACAACTTGTTTCAAAATACATTGAAACGGGATGGCCAGCGCGTTTGGCAACAACAGGTAATATTAAATCAATTTTTAATCTGCTTATCGTTGCAGATTGGCATTATACTCTTGCAAACTTATCACACGACGGTCGTGATCCCCAACGAGCTGCAACCTACGGTACTTAGACTTCTTCATGAAGGGCACTGGGGTAAGGAACGCATGAAACAGTTGGCTAGACGATATGTTTGGTTCCCTGGTATTGAGAAAGAGATCGAAAACGTACATGCAATTTGTCGTATCTGCCAGCCTCACCGAAACAATAATTTTCACCCTGGCCTGAACCGACGGGTCATTGGGAAAGAATACATTTAGATTTCGCTGGTCCTTTTGTTAACCGTATGTGGCTAATTGTAGTAGATGCATATTCAAGATTTCCATATACAATAGAGTTGTCTGCAGCAACAACAATGACAACTATCGCGGCACTTCAGCGCATATTTTCCGTGGAAGGGCTGCCTGTAACCATCGTAAATAATGGCACTCAGTTCACATCGCATGAATTCAAAAAATTGTGTGAACGTAACGCTGTAAAGCATCTCACAACCGCTCTTTCATCCGCCTTCAAACGGACTTGAATTTATGAAGATAATGAGAGAGGAGCATCATACTGAACGTGCCTTGTACAAATATTTGGCTACATATCGAGCAACGCCTAATCCGCTTTCAGCCAAGTCGCCGGCAGAGCTTTTGCATGGTCGTCAACCGAGGATCATATTGGCAGCGTTATTTCCGGGCAAAAATAAAAAGAGCGAAACTAAAGCAAAATTTAAAGTAGGCGAAAAGGTAACTATTCCAGCTCTCAACGGTGGATTCGGGGAAAAATCGTTAAACTTTTGGGTAGTAAAATATACTCAGTTGAAACATCTAAAGGCGTTTTCAAACGTCATCAAAACCAAATGCGTTTTGATAAATCCAAACATTCGACCGAATATTTGAATCCAGATGACATCGAAGTAGAAACTGACGCATTAAACGGCAAAAGAGAAATTGTTTATATATCACCACCGAGAGATGTTCCCTCTGGTTCGACGGATAACCAATCCGCTGGACTCCGAAGATCTGAGCCCACACATAAACAGCCAGTTAAGTTTGCTCCAACCATTAGGAGTAAATTTAGGGGTATACTCAAATTAAAGATGTTAGAGCTAATCTGGTAACTCTTTATTTGTCAAGTTAAACACGTTATATAAAAATGTCAATAACTAGGAATAGAAAGCAGATAGAGTTTCCGGTCTATCAGTGAATTCAATAAAGGTTAGTTCATAAAATTTCCATCGTATTTTAATCTTGGAATCGATCCACGCACCTTCACCAGTAACATAGCTTTTCGCGCTGGCCCGCGCGATTGCTACACAGAATGCAGTTTGTCCCAAAAGTCTTTTGATGTGCGACAGTGCTTTATTTGCTGCAATTCGGATTGGCTCAATGATAGCACCAAGTCAGACTTTGCTTTGGCATCGTTGTCTTCCAATTCACTAACTGCTTCGGGTGGTGTCGCTGGTTTGGCGCAGCTACCACCATTCACATTCTTTCACGCACAATTTTTTGTCAAGATGGCCTGTACCTGTATTTTCCAGGTGCCAAAGTTACCTTTGCAAAGTAGTTCAATTTTCACCGTCGTAAGGCTCATTTGGATTTCTGCACCGGCGTTGAATTTGACACTGATATTTGCTGAGATTCGATTTGTTCACGATTTGCTTCTTCTGGTTGACTGTTTTGTTTTGGTTCCTCGTTTTTTTCACTCTTCATTTGCATAGTTTTTCTCCAAATTTTCGTATTTTTCTTGTATTTTATTTCTATATTTTCACCTTCACTTTGTGTTTGCTATGATGTCTTTGTAATTATCTTTGCTTCTTCTGTTTTACTTTTCGTTGCCTGTCAGTCGTACAACTGTGGTAATTTTCTGCATACTTCTATTAGTTTTCTATTTTTTCTATGTTTGTAGCGATTGTTTTTTTTTCTTGCGAAGAAGTGAGCTTTTTCTATGTGTATGACACTTTATTTTTAGCGCGTGCGCAGTTAAACCAAATACTATCGAAAATAAAGATGTTGCAGGCGCAAACTTCGGTGGAAAGCAGCGGAGCTTCACAAAATTCTAGTAGGTCACTTTCACCACACCAAATTTTAACACAATTTTTAACATAATTTAAGCGCACAAATACACTGATTGGAGTTTTAGAAAGTAAAAGTTAAAATTCTGAACACATTACCTGAATAAAAAGTGTACAAATAATTGTTAAATAACAAATACAGACAGTGGTAGTTTAACAAATTCTGCTGTGGTAAGTGGTGAATGTGACCTCTAGAATTTTGTGAAGCTTGCTTCACACGATTTTTCGTCCCTGCAACATCTTTATTTTCGATAATTTTTGGTTAAACGGTATAAGCTTTCAGAAGCTCTCGAGTGTTGCGTAAGACAAATGATGTGCGCCAACGTGCGAAGCTCAAAATGAATACATATGTACTGTAGGAAAAAAGGTCAACTTACGATTCTGCTTTATGAATTATACTTAGAGACTTAATTTTACGGTTGCGACTTTATGTGCACTTCCTACGCGCAGTTAAGCGTGCTGTGCCCATAACCTGTGATGGATTCCATATAAGTCGCAGTGATACGCAGAGTCTAAATTCAATGTGTTCTCCTTTATTATAATTCACCGGAAGAAGAAAAAGAAAAATAGACACAGTATAGAATGCAGATAATTTAGTCTATACCACATGGTGATGCCAAATCTCTATTATGTTAATTAGCTTCAACATGAAAACTAATTTCACTCAAACAATATATATCAAACTGTCAAAAGATTCGTGAAAATGATAATAAGTTAAGGACCTAATGAGTACTGGTAGCCTCCATATCAGGTATTTCCCTAATACGATTTCGATCCCAGATCGTATAACACGATACGGTCTCAGACCTAATGAAATGCCTCTCAGAACAAAAGTCATTTGATCGTCATTTTGCAGAACTTTTTTCTCCTTTTCAGGAACTTAAGAGCCATTGAAAATATTCCCACAACAACAGTCTTTTTTCTTTTTTTGTGATTTTAGAGCACTTACTTTACTTTCCATTTGGATATTTCCAATAAGAACATAATTTTTTTCTTGTTATCCTACGCGCTTCCGTGTTTATATTTTCCATCTTCGTTTAGCAGTCCGATTTATCTAAACATATCATAAAAGAAACCAAACGTTAAAAATTAATTGATATCTAACAACAAGCAACAACACAGCTTTTAGCAGTTCTGTTACATTTAAAATAGTGAACATCACAAAATTCTCTCTTAAAAATCAATATTTAGAATATTTATATTCTTGATGATTTAGCGACCTTAGTGTAATCCATGTTTTTTGCCGGCTCAAGGTCGAAATTAAAACACAAACGTTTCGTCTTTTTTGTCAATATATTTCGGTTACACTTTGGTAACCATCCTCAGGACACTATTAACAACATAAAAAAACATAACAATATAAAACAATGTACAACATAAAAATTGTAAACAAAAAATCACATACATGATAAATATCCGATCCATCTAATATGTCTATAGCTATCGCTTAGGTTAGGTTAGGTTAGAGTGGCCACCGGTGCAAGCACCAGTGCACTTAGACCCAAAAAGGCCCTTTGTGATACCACGTGGATCTCTGCCCTGCTCAAGCCAACAGCTCAATACAGCAAACATCAGGAGTTTCTTTGGTTCCAATTTAGCCAGATCACAAAGGTCGTCAAAGAAGGGAGATCCCAGAGATTTCTTCCTCTTGTGCCAAAGCGCGGGACAATCGCACAGAAAATGTTTGACTGTTTCTATCTCCTCATCGTCTTTGCAGCTCCTGCAGTAATCAGTATAGGGAGCACTCAGCCGTTGTGCGTTGCCGATTATAAGTCCAACCACCAGAGATATGCCCCCTACCAAGAAGGAGGAGACTTTTTGTGCTTCTCGCGTCCCATTCAGGCAACACAAGCTTGGAGTGGTAGCAGGATTCAAGATTGCTCCATCTCACACCCGCTTCCCTAAGGAAAATTCCTTTCACAATAAGATTACAGGTAGCGAGCGGCATGCTCAATCCCTTCCCGTACGACGAAAACGGAACGGATGTGCCCCCTCTTGCAAGTTCGTCAGCCATCTCATTGCCCGGTATATTCGAGTGTCCAGGCACCCTTACCAGACTGAGGGAAGTTTCCTCAGCGATCTCGTTAAGATATTTGCGGTACTTCTCTACTGTCCTGGACTTACATGTGACCGATCCAAGTGTTTTAGTGCATGCCTGGCTGTCAGAGCAAATACAAATTTGGTTATAGCCGTGATCAGCCTTCCCCAGGTGATCAGCGGCCTCGTTTATAGCAGCCACCTCCGCCTGAAAGACGCTGCCATGATCGGGTAGGCTAAATGATAGAATCCACCCTGGTTGAGGTGCAAAGACACCGCTACACACCTTATAGTCCAGCTTTGAGCCGTCAGTATATATCTGCAGCCTATCTCTCAGGTCCGGATCCTTCAACCAATAATCCCTATCCAGGATAAAAACCTCGTACTTCATATTGAAAAATACAGTCGGAGCACAATAGTCCGACGAAGGCGAATCCAGATACTGTGTTGAGTCACAGTATGTTGATGAGGGTAATAAAGGCAAACGTACAGGTGTAAGCAAACGTCGTAAGAAGTCGACCACAGTGGGTTCGTCAGCTGCATCTACGTCAACTTCTGCATCTACATCAACATCTATTTCTGCTTCGATAGTTTCCGTGGTGCAACCTGTTGGTCCTAGGGAGGTGACTGCCGTTCCGCCTCGCAGAGCAATTTTTGTTCCTCGGTTGCATGCTTCATTGACTGTCGACGATATTTCAAATGATATATGCTCTAAACTTAATATTAATAATTCTAGTGTAGAAGTTTTCAAATTTAACTTTAAATATGAAAGGGAAATTTCATCTTTTAAAATAACTGTGCCACACTTTATGTTGATAGTGTTCTTGACAGTTCTTTTGGCAGGAGCATTCTGTGGCGCATTTGTACAAGAAAAATACCATTATAGTGCCAAAAAACTCTATGGCCTTCACCGCGGGTACAGCAAAAAGCAGTCACCGACTCACTCTCTATAGTCGTTCATTACCAAAATGTTCGTGGTTTACGATCGAAATTAAATACCTTTTTTCTTAACAGTTTCGCTTTTACAGCGCAGGTTGTTGCTTTCACCGAGACCTGGTTAAAACCTGCCAATTTTAACGCTGAGCTTTTTTCAAGTAACTTCGTCGTTTACCGGCGTGATCGTATATCTAGAGCAGGCGGTGTTCTTATTGCTGTGCACTCAAGTCTTTCATCCGAGTTGCTGTTGTCGGACAACGCATTTGATATTGAGTTTTTAGCAGTAAAGATTTCACTGCGATGTTTTAGCTTATATATTTGTTGCTCATATATTCCGCCCCGGTCGGATATGTATGTTTACAATTGCCATAATTTAGCTATTCGAAACTTGTACTCTCAGTTGCGAGACAACGATCGCTTAGTCGTTCTTGGTGATTTCAACTTACCATCGGTAAATTGGATTAGCTTGAGCGACTCAAACACTTTGTCTCCCACCTGTCAGCATGATTCCGTTAAGAATATTTTAGATACATCTCTCGTACAGATCAATAATATTTTAAATTGTAAAAACAAGATTCTTGATCTGGTATTTGTGGATGACTCAGTGGGTATTGCTCTCAATCTTATTTCTCCTTTATCTTTTCCAGAAGATCCCTTACATCCTACGCTTGAAATAGCAATTGATATTGTTCAGCCTCCTAAGGAGCTGTGCTTTACAAAATTAAAATCTCGGTCCCGCTCAAGATGTTTTTTTATTTGCTACTCATGACTGGTCTGATCTTTATTCGAGTAATGACGTCGACTCAGCGACTTCATTATTTTACGGTATTCTTGATGGCTTCTTTGAAAGCTGTGTTCCCCTTCGATGTGTTAGTGCTGGAACAAGTAAACCACCTTGGTTCATAAGACAACTTATAAGACTCAATAATGTTAAATCTAGGCTTTACAAACGTTTCAAGAGATCAGGATCTTCTGCCGATTTTTCTAAAAATTCGGTTGCTCGTAGCAACTTTCATTGTCTAAACCAACAATGTTATAAGTTGTACTTAAGCAGTTGTAAATTTCAATTTTTCAACAATCCGAAAATATTTTACAGTTTTGTTAATTCCAAGAGGAAAACATCTGGTTTTCCAGCTACCTTTTCTTTTGGTTGCAAGAATGCTAGTTCTGATAATGATATTGCGGAATTATTTGCAGAATTCTTCAAGTCCAGCTACTCATCTAAACGTTTTCAACTCGGTCAACACTCCTACAAATTGGAAAGTTTTAATTGCATTCCTAATGCAGTAATTGATAAGAATACTGTTCTTCACAGCCTTCTCGGTTTGAAACCGAGTTTTTCTCCGGGTCCAGATGGTGTTCCTAGTTGTGTACTCAAATACTGTGCAGTTAACTTATCTGAGCCGATACATAAATTATTCCAATTATCTGTGGAATCTGCCACTTTTCCATTGATTTGGAAGAAATCATTTATTATACCTTTGCACAAAAAAGGTAGTAGGTCTAGTATTGAGAACTACAGAGGTATAGCTAAGCTTTCAGCTATTCCCAAAACATTTGAGCGAATAATTACATGTCAACTTCAACACATGTGTAGCTCCATATTATCGCCCTGCCAGCATGGTTTGTGCCGCGTAGATCAACTACTACCAACTTGCTAGAGTCTACTTTTTTTGTAATGGATGGATTTTTAAACAATAGGCAAACGGATGAGATTTGTACCGACTTCAGTAAAGCGTTTGACTCTGTCAATCATGAGTTTTTAGTTTACAAACTTGATTTACTTGGATTTCTGAAGCATTTACTTGCATGGCTCGAAAGCTATCTCGCGAATCGGACTCAACAAGTTTTGTTTAAAAACAGTCTTTCTAGGTTGTTTGATGTAACGTCTGGTGTGCCTCAGGGTAGTCATTTGGGTCCGTTACTTTTTACCTTGTTTATAAATGACTTACCACAAACTCTCATACATTCCCGAACTCTTATATATGCGGATGATGTTAAACTTTGTTACTCATACTTGCTTTCGGAGTCTTCCCGTGTGGAGATTCTTCAGGCAGACTTGGACTCATTTCAATGCTGGTGTACTGCAAATTTACTAGTTTTGAATTGCTCGAAGTGCAAACTAATGACATTTCACCGAATGAAGCCAAGTTTGACATCGTATACGTTAAACAGCACGCCTTTGGAGCGTATATCTGTCGTAAGTGATCTAGGCGTTTTTTTGATCCTAAAGTGACTTTTAATACGCATATTTCATCAATGGTAAGCAAAGCAACGGGTATACTCGGTTTTGTGAAGCCATGGGCTAAGGAGTTTAATGATCCGTATCTGACTAAAACCCTCTACACATCGTTGGTACGACCAATTTTAGAGTATTGTTCGTGTGTCTGGTGCCCAGGGTATCAAAACTTTATAAAGCGTATTGAGTCAGTACAGAAGTAATTCATTATATTTGCACTACGTGGTCTTAACTGGAATTCTAGTGTGCATTTGCCACCATATAGAAATAGGCTTCTCCTTATAAATCTGCTAACTTTAGAAATTCGAAGAACTTTACTCGGGGTAATGTTCATTCACAAGCTCATTAAGGGCGAGATCGACTCATCTGATCTTGTTAGTCGACTAAATTTTGCTGTTCCTGGTAGAACGTCCAGGCACTTTGTGCCTTTTTATTTACCATTTGCCGGCAAAACTTTGCCAAAAATAATCCACTGCGAAGCCGGTGTTCGCACTACAACTTGTATAACTGCATCAGTTTTGAATGTTCGTTTTCCGAGTTACATAATTCAATACTGTCACGTCTAGCCTGATATTTTGTACTTCCTTTCATATGTATGGTTGAATTTAATTATTTTTAATTGTAACGTTAATTTTACATTTTATATATCTTAGTAGTCGACCGCATTATGTCTGTGTCGACTTTAATCCAAATAAATTAAATTAAATTAAATTAATGATGGCTGCATGGGCATCCACATTGTCTCTCCATCCGGATAACTCTCGCAGCCGCAGAGCAGAAAAGGCCGCACATTGCTTGGCCATTAAATCTATTGGCAACACATTAAAAATAGTATTCAGCGCCTCCGCAGGGGTGGTGCGCAGGGCACCTGTACGCAGATTAGAGCACTTCTTTTACCATCTGGAATACCCGTAGGTTTGATTTAGTATATAAGCTCGTGTACCAGACCACTGCCCCGTATAAAAGAATTGGTTTAACCACAGCAGTGTAGAGCCACAGGGTAGTATCCGGTGATAATCCCCATTTTCGCGCAACAGCTCCCCTGCAGCTGTACAGTACCACCGTTGCTTTTTTTCACTCGCTCCTTTCCTTCCAGGATAGTTTCCTATGCAAAATTACTCCTAGGCATTTGGAAGAGTCCCTTAGCGTCAGGGTCATACCCGCTAGCACCGGCAGCTGCAGCGCAGGTATCTTATATTTCCTGGTCAACAGAACCAGTCCAGTTTTGGCTGAACTGACCGATAGACCTTTACTCCTAACAGCGTAAGGTCATCTGCATATGCGATTGCCATGCTGCATCCGTCTTTCTCAAGAAGAACCAAGAGGTCATTAAGTGTGGCAACCCATAGAAGTGGAGAAGTACCACCTTCCCCCCTCCCCTGCGGGGTGTATCTCGTATGTATTTGACCACCGTTGAACCAGCGAGGTCTGCATGAATCTTTCTTCGCAACAGTAACTGCTGAACAAGTTTCAATAGCCCGAATCGGCCCCAAGCCGATTAGTGCATCAATTATCGCAGAGGGCGTAACGTTGTTGAAAGCTCCCTCAATATCGAGGAAAGCTTTGAATGTGAATTCCTTCAACGCCAAGGATTTCTCGTTCTGGGAGAAAACTGCATGCAAGACCATCTCCGTGGACTTCATTTCATATGCGCATGCTGGGATGTCGATAGCTTTCCCTTCAAGGACTCCCTTAATGCGGAGTCCATTAACCTCTCTAGTGTCTTCCGCTGAAGGATGTCAGACATATCGGTATGAAGTCTTTTGTGGTCGCGTGGCCAATCCTTCCAGCTTTTGGTATAAAGGTGACCCTTGAATCGTTCAAACCCCGTGGAATATAGTTAAGAACACATACTCTTTTGAAGATGTTATACAACCACAAAGAACTCAGCTCGATTGTTTGCTGGAATTGTACCGTGGGCCAATCCATCTGGCCCTGGTGCTTTGAACGGCTTCAATGTTATTATAGCCCATTTAATTTTACCCATAATAATGAACTTCCCCTCATACGGCTCATCAGTGTGAGTCTCCCTCCAGTTCATTACTTCATCACTAGCGCCCGTAAAGTGCGTACTCAGGAACAGGCAAAGGATGCTCTCTGCCGAATACGTCCATGTCCCATCAGATCCTTGCAGGCATCCCGTGACACATTTTGGAGCACCAGAGAGCACCCTTCTGAGCCTAGATCCCTCAGACACCGTCTCCATTTCGCCACAAAACTTCCGCTAGAAGATCCTCTTCGACGACCTTAGCAGTTTCTTATAATCCCCTAGGATCATCTTGTATGCATCCCATTTTTCAGCCTCCCTGGAGGCTTTACCAAGATTGAATGCTTTCCGACATGCCTTGCGTAGATTATCTATGCCCTTTTCCACCATGATGGTTTGGTCTTTTTGTCAGACTTGTGTTGTGACCGTCTGGTTTTTAACTTTCCTTTTGTTGTAGCCACATATATGCTATTACATGGCTCATCCGTTTTACCGTTACATGGAATTTTGTAAACTACGTTACATTTTTCGGGTGTTGGAATTCTTTTTTTAGTTCTATTAAATATATTCTTTAAAGTATTTATTGGTTTATGAGCTATTCTCACTTCTTCTTTATTATAACAATCAGATCTCGCTACACGTTCTGACAATTCAGGTACATATGTTAATGATTTGAATATTTTCGCTTTTCCTAAGCTATTTTGGTGGGTTTTTGTTGAAGATCGCCTTAATATAGAATTTATAACCGATTTCGGAAAATCATTGCCTTTTTATTTCTATTTTTATCTCTTTGTGGTATATTTCGCTAGATATTTGTAGCATTCGTTGTATACTGGCTCGTTTGGAACCTTGAATACTTTATCGATAGGCCGGTAAAACAAAAACAATTGTTAATAAGCCAAGAGCACTTGGGAAATGTCAAACAAAGTAATTGACAATAAACAAATCCAACATTATCAGTGTCTTGCAACAGATGGCGCAATGCTGAATAAATATAATTGGTAAGAAGCAATTTATCAGTCAAATAAACCGCCGCTGTATAGCTAAATGATTAGCGCAGCGTGCCTAAAGCGTACTGATGATGAAGGCTTTCGAAATGGATATATCGAATGGATATATATAAAAACAATAATCATTACAAAAAATTATTGTTCTGGCCTAAAGCTCATTTCGAGCCTTGACAAATTTTTATGTTGTACATTGTTTTATATTGCTATGTTTTTTATGTTGTTAGTAGTATCCTGAGGATGGTTACTGAAGTGTAACCGAAATATATTGACAAAAAGACGAAACGTTTGTGTTTTAATTTGGACCTTCAGCAGGCAAAAAAAACATTAATAGAATATTTATATATAACGCAACATTACGTTCAGATTAACTTCAAATATTGTCTAACTATTTCAGAACAGTTTTTATATTTTTAAATTTTTCGACATTCGAAAAATTTTAACGTTGATCATAAATCGCAGAAGTTTTTTCTCGTTTTTGGGAATTCGAGAAATATCAGAAAGCTATCAGTTCTTCTACCTAGCAATAATAATATCCTAATAAAAATCCGAATATTGAGCGGAGTTTTACAGCTTTTTTTTTATCAAAAACTTAAGATCTATATAAATTCTACTTTTTTTAAACAAGTTTTGTTTTTGTGTTATGGCTTCAGCTGCTAGGGGCGGCAGAGTGTCAGATGTTGAGAAGCAATTAAACAGGGTTCTAGAAAACCTCTGGTATGTGCCAAGAGGACGGAGCTGTTTCTGATTTATATATTTTACCCAATACTTTACTATAGTTTTTTACACTCAAATAGTTTTTTACACTCATTTCAACCCTTTAATTCACCTTTTTTTTCAGGTAAAAGATTTGCTGGTATTCGTAGTTGGAAGTAATGATTTAAAAATCTCAGACTTTGGTCTCTCTCGGAAAATAAATACTCACGCCCTAACAACTTTAGATTTCGGAATTCCTGAATATGTTTCCCCTGAAGTGGTTAATAAAGACGGTGTAGGATTTCCCCATGACATGTGGTCTGTGGGTGTAATAACATATGTACTACTTAGTGGACGGAACCCTTTCAGGGGTATTGATGACTATGAAACACTTTCAAAAATTCGAGAGGGGCATTGGGATTTCAGTGATTCTATCTGGTGCAATATATCGGATGATGGCAAGGACTTTATTTCTCGGTTATTGTCATACAGAGCAGATGATCGTATGGACGCAAAGAACGCTCTAAAACATCCATGGTTCTTTACTTTAGACAAATCACCGTCTGGAAATGAGTATCAAATCACTACAGATAATCTACGGAACTATTATAATCAGTTTAAAGATTGGAACGGAATTGCAGAATGTAGACGTTACTTCCGACGCAGAAGACTAAGTGGCTGCTATACTCATCCATCTCGGATGGTTTATCCCCCCGGTAATTCATACACGCCAGAGCCAACACCAGAACCCTTACCGGAACCAAAGAAGCGTTCTACGAAAAAACAGGATACAAGCTCAAAATATTTACATCCTGATTATGAATTAGGCCTTATTCAGTCCGAAAGTCAGTAAGTATAATAGCACTAATTATACCTTATACTTAATAATCTATGTTTATTCTTAAAATTCAAGGTGTCTAAATGCAAAACCTTTGGGTCTATTACTTACTAGCCAAAGCCTTACATATAATTGTCATCGTTTTTTCTGAAACCTGTAGTAAACTGCATATTTTTAACACTGCACTCAAAAAAAAAGCACTTACTTAAAGTGAGAAAAACATGCCTAAAAATATTTTAATGGCATTGAGGAAAATTCCAAAGGAATAAGTAAAAACTTTGTATTGTAGATTATTTTGTTTATGATAAAAAGATTAGAAGTAAAACCATTATCTCTTCTAGGCGGCCGTAATGGTTTTTTGACTTTTAAAAAAATTTAAAACTACTCTAAAACTTTGTGGAAATGCCAAACCAAAGAAAAGGAATAATGTTTGTCTTTTGCCAAATGAAATACTTATGAAATATCAACCAAAACTTGTGCTGAATTATTAACAATGAGGGTTATCTGCTTTCTTGTGGCCCAGAAGGATTCAATTTTCTTGGCAGCTTTCTTTACCTTTCTAGTGGTGATGGAAAGTATCGTGGATATTTTTTGGGTACCTATTAACTTGTTTTTTGGTAGTATTCCTTGAGGAATAGAAAATATGGTGTTGACTGTAAAAGCTTGATCATCGTAACCGGTGCAACACAACGGAACTGCCAAAGCTAATACCTACTTTCCTTGATGTTGTTTAATCGAGTTGCACAAGGCCATCCCGGTTGACTATAACTTGCCCACACCAGAAGGCAGCTTTCCAACACCAACAGGACCTAAAACATTTTCTCAATGAGCGATTTATCTCATTCGTCGAGGCTGAATGTTTGAACTGCAGGAAAGCAGGATTCTGATGTCATGTTCAGAGCAGCGTTCTTATATATTTTCCAGTTCATTATGCAAATATCTCTATAGACGTCAACAGAACTTGGCGGCACAGTATCTTTCCAGCCCGTTCATCGTATTGTTGTTGTTATAACAAGTCTTCGCCCGCCCCAGTTGGCTTAAATTACATAAATAATTTTCCTCAAACACCTTTGAGAAAGGTTCAAAGAAACTAGAAATTAAAGCAGGTTTGGACCATAAAACGGCTGCTGTTAGAGGTTTGTCCCAGTTAAATATGTGGTTGGTGTCATGTGGAGACCGAAATAGAACACATATAAATGAGGGGGTGATTCTGGATAAGTGGGAGTTTAACCTGCCACAGTATCTAGATCGAGAAAAGTAATGTCCCACGCGCATCTCCGTGTACGTTCCTTGCGGTTAAATAAATGCTGCATCAAACAATTTATTGTTCATGTCGAAAATTGGATAGATGCGAACCACTGGAAGTTATGAGAATCCAATTGCGAAATGTAACTCTTTCTACCCGTTCAAAAGTAATTTAAAAAACAGACGCTTTCAATGCCAGCTTAACAGGGATTTTGCATCGCCCAATTCACCAAGTTATTAAAACAAAACACTAAAAGAAAAGTTATATAAAAAATTTAAATGCTCACATTGCATAATGTTTTTAAAAAATTAAGAAGGAACAATGAATTCAAATGAAATGACCCAAGTCGAACATGTTTTCAAATTGCCCTTAAGCTGTTAATTTATTTTTTTAAAATTCTATATTGGCGTAAATAATAAGCGAAATCAGTTATGCAAATCCTTTAGTAGGTCCCAGAAGTTTAAACTCTCCTTTGAAATGATTCTCACCTCATACTTAAGTTGAAGATATGTAGATAGGGTTGGAAAAATCACTTGGCCTTATATTCAAACATCTGTTGTTTATTTGCGAAACTTAAAAATAGCATATGATGTGTTTTAGTTCTGATTTTCACACTTCATCGTTCAACACCCAAGTCTCCCGTTTTGACATTTCCTAAAGTTGGCGGCCCTATCCCAACTAGTCCCTTGAAATGAACCACAGTGATTTCAGCCTATGAGCCAAGTTTAAATATCACCTACACGTTTCGGTTCCTGTTACATATGTGAATACGTAGGCACATATATTTACCAGGTGAGGCTTTGTGCTTCGCAAGAATACTAAAAGTGGTGAAGCAAAAGTTTCCCCAGACAGTAGAGCAAATGACCGGGTGTGCTACTACTCTAACGTAGTGGACAGTCGAAATAGTTTGAAAACTGAAGCGACGCGGTTATTCATAATGAATTCTTGTATCAAAAGGCCGGAAAACAACAGTTTGGATTGAGCGTATAACCTTAACATCTTTCAATTTAAAATCAGTCGACTTTCATTCTAAAATATCGCTTTGGTTTAGCGAAGACTATTGAAATCAATGTTTCGAACACAAAAGTCTGTAAATTTGGGTTTACATTAAAAAAAAAGGTATCCGGGGTCTTTGTAAAATTTAAATTATGTAGGATTATACTATTTTCACCCATGAGTTACGCAATAATAACCACTTGGACTGCTTATGTTTTCGAGGGCGGCATCCTTGGCCGAATAGTAACTCCCTTAACGTTTCAAGGTGTTTCTCTGGTAGTGCTCGGCAGTATAGCACGAAAGCTTTTCGTTTCGGTTAAAAACGAGATACAATTTATCTTGATAATTTCTTTATCGATAATATTTCGAAGTGTTTCAACGGAAACGGTGGAAATTTTTTGATAAACGATTAGCTTAACGTTAAGGTGCATCCCTGCTTTCAACGACTCCGGATGTGCGGTAAGTTAAGATAATAATTACATATCAAACAAAATTCTGGTAGGTGTATGTGTTAAAAGGCTACCAGGCGCACATAATCGGTTGCCGATTTGAATGGCAAAGCTAACTATGTCCGATAATACTTAGTTTGTTCGTACGAAAAAATCTGTCGCCCACTAGCTAAGCCACCGTTGGTCTTCTTAAGGTAGCGCCTAACATGCGTACATCTGCACATTTTCGCATTTTCTTTTGTGCGAATATTCGCAAATTGACGATCAAGCTAGATGTTGTTGATTAATTTGCTTAATTTTCGTGTAAAGAATTTTTTTTTCACATTTTGTTCTTTTTTTTTGCTTTGAACATATTTTAAAACCTTATACATGCATTAAAACTAATGGGCATACATACAAATTTTTGCATTTCCTTTTGTGCGAGTATTCGCAATTCGATTGATTCAAGTTCGGTGTTAGTTTGCTAAAAATTCCTGCGATTTTTCGAACATTAGATGAAATTACATACGTACATTAAAAAACTAGCATGCGATAAAACTGATTACGACTGAATATACATGAGATCGAAGATGAAAAAAGTAAGGACGCAATAAGAAGCAGTATAGCTGAAAAAATCACTAGCTACCAAAGACGAAGCAACCAGAACCCCAAAGATAAGCTAATTATGAGAATTTTCGAAGACACAAAGAAGTTTTTACGTCAACACAAGGACAAAATAGTACTGACTCAGGCGGATAAAGGTAACAAAACGGTATTAATGAATAAAACCGAGTACGAGGAAAAAATGACAGACTTACTAAGCGACAGGAAAGTCTACAAAATAATTAGGAAGGATCCAACGCAACAACTAATGAGAAAAAACAATACCATCGTTAACGAGCTATACAAAGAAAATAAAATTAATGTAAGAGAAAAATTTCAACTATCATGTACTGCGGCTGTCGCGCCCAGATTATACGGTCTACCAAAAATACATAAAGATAACATGCCACTGCAACCGATCTCATCATCTACGAAAGTACCTTGCCATAGGTTAGCTAAACATACCGGTGCCATACTGAAAAACTTAATATCTGATGATTACAATGTAAAAAATGCGTTCCAATTAAAAGAAAGATTGAAAAATATTAATATTGACGATGACGAAATACTTATATCATTTGACGTAATTTCACTTTTTACAAACATTCCCACATACATAGCAATACATACGATAATGAAACAATGGACGCAGTTGGAAAGACATACAAATATTTCAAAGAAACAATTCCAAACCATACTAGAATTTTGCCTGCGAGAAAACAACGGAAAAAGACAACAAATTAGCCTTCCTAGATGTAGAAGTGAGTAGAAAAAATAAAAATTTACTAATGAATTGGTACGCAAAATCCATTGCCTCGGGACGATTAATAAATTACCACTCAAACCATCCATGGAAACAAAAAATCAACACAACAACAAATTTAATAAGAAAATGAAGATTTCTTGACGGATAACATTAAACATATAAAGAAAATTCTATTTAAAAATAGTTATCCAAGTTCTCTTACGGATAGACTCATCCAAAATACGGTGAACAGAGTTCACCAAAAAGATAACACACAACAAGATAATACGAACAAGAAATATATCGGCGTAAATTACATCCCGGGCCTTACAGAAAATGAAATATTACATAAAACTATAAATAACAAAAACATTAATTACACGCATAAACCAAATAACACGCTCAAAAAAATTTTCACTAGAACAAAAGACCCAATTACAAAAGAAGAACAAACAGATGTTGTTTACAAAATAACTTGCAATGGTAACGAAAACGAAAAATGTAACAAATGTTACATCGGTACAACAAAACGGCAACTAGGTATAAGAATTAATGAACATAAGAAAGATGCAGAAAACAAAAAAAACGTCGACCGGTCTAGCACAACACCTTACAAAGAGCAAACACGTAGCGGATTTCTCAAATGTTAAAATTTTAGACATTGAACGGAGAGAGAAAACGAGAATGACGCTGGAAAGTATTCGCATTCAACAACAACTACAAAACGCGATGAACTTCAAAGAAGATTTTGACAACATAAGCAGCGCCTACTCAGCTGTTATACAGAGATGCAAGAGAATGTAAAAAATAAACAAATGTCATTTTAATGTACCTATGTTAATAATGTTGTGCAAAAATTATATTAGTACCTAAAATAAATAATTATTAATGTGAATATTAATGTAAGTAGCTAAATAAGTGTTAAGTGATGTGCCAGTTTTATGTTTATTGTTAGATATCCTAAAATAAAGTTTAATGTATTTAATTTTATATACTTAACATTAAACAGATCCCCAAAGAAGAAGACGTAAGGTAACGTCGAAACGCGTCGGGAATAACAAATATACCCTGTTTTAATTTATGGCCACAAATGCTCATTTTAGCGAACCAAATATTTATAAATTGGCCCAAACAACATAATAAAGATTCTACAATCGGTGAGCAAATCCGAGATACAAAAAGCATCTTAACTACAGTCTTACATAAACATGAAACATTTCTTTCGGCACATCAAAACTAAATACAATGAAGAAATACAACACAATATTAACAAATTTAACAAAAAATCAAAAAATATCGCGAAACAAAAAGAAAGGCTTAAATTTCTGCTCAAATGCAAGAGCTATGGCATCACACCACCACACTTACGAGGTAAAATTAGATTCTTAGCAAACTCCTTTAAACACCAGTCCACCCGAATCCCAACTACAAAAATTGGAAACCGGTTTTCTACTAAAAATATTAAACCTAGAAATTAAGGAAAGTAATATAAACATTAAAATAATTGAAGACGAATTAAAAATACGTAACAAATACACCAAAACATAAATTAAATGAACACGACTATGATAATATTGTAGAAAAACAAAAACATTTCACAAAATACTTCATCAACGCCACGGAAAGAACACACCTAAAGAAGATCCAAACACAAATAACAAAAAACATCGACAAATTTGGCATACGATGCAACGAGGACTGTTTCATTAACAAAACGAATATCGACGTACCTCAAGAAATCTGCTTATTACTCTCGCTTGGCACAAAGTTTGCATTACCGGTCACAAAAGATAATTTTTCTCCAATACATCTTATCGCGTAGCTGGAACAACGTTTACATGAGATCGAAGATGAAAAAAGTAAGGACGCAATAAGAAGCAGTATAGCTGAAAAAATCACTAGCTACCAAAGACGAAGCAACCAGAACCCCAAAGATAAGCTAATTATGAGAACTTTCGAAGACAGAAAGAAGTTTTTACGTCAACACAAGGACAAAATAGTACTGACAAAGGCGGATAAAGGTAACAAAACGGTATTAATGAATAAAACCGAGTACGAGGAAAAAATTACAGACTTACTAAGCGACAGGAAAGTCTACAAAATAATTAGGAAGGATCCAACGCAACAACTAATGAGAAAAAACAATACCATCGTTAACGAGCTATACAAAGAAAATAAAATTAATGTAAGAGAAAAATTTCAACTATCATGTACTGCGGCTGTCGCGCCCAGATTATACGGTCTACCAAAAATCCATAAAGATAACATGCCACTGCGACCGATCTCATCATTTACGAAAGTACCATGCTATAGGTTACCTAAACATACCGGTGCCATACTGAAAAACTTAATATCTGACGATTACAATGTAAAAAATGCGTTCCAATTAAAAGAAAGATTGAAAAATATTAATATTTACGAAGACGAAATACTTATATCATTTGACGTAATTTCACTTTTTACAAACATTCCCACACACATATAGCAATACATACGATAATGAAACAATGGACGCAGTTGGAAAGACATACAAATATTTCAAAGAAACAATTCCAAACTATACTAGAATTTTGCCTGCGAGAAAACAATTATTTCATGTACAATTCAAAATTGTATCAACAAACCTACGGGATGCCAATGGGAAATCCATTATCGCCAACTATAGCGGATATAGTACTAGACAAAATTCTTGACGACAGCATAGCTGAATTGAAGAAAAAGGACATATACATCAAATACATCAACAAGTATGTAGATGATGTATTCGCAATAATCAAATCTAAGGACGCGGAAGAAATATTAAACACATTAAATTCTCAACTCACGGGTATAAAATTCACGATTGAAACGGAAAAAGACAACAAATTAGCCTTCCTAGATGTAGAAGTGAGTAGAAAAAATAAAAATTTACTGATGAATTGGTACGCAAAATCCATTGCCTCGGGAAGAATCATAAATTACCACTCAAACCATCCATGGAAACAAAAAATCAACACAACAACAAATTTAATAAGAAAAGTAATATTACTTAGCAATGAGGATTTCTTGACGGATAACATTAAACAGATAAAGAAAATTCTATTTAAAAATAGCTATCCAAGTTCTCTTACGGATAGACTCATCCAAAATACGGTGAACAGAGTTCACCAAAAAGATAACAACACACAACAAGATAATACGAAAAAGAAATATATCGGCGTTAATTACATCCCGGGCCTTACAGAAAATGAAATATTACATAAAACTATAAATAACAAAAACATTAATTACGCGCATAAACCAAATAACACTCTCAAAAAAATTTTCACTAGAACAAAAGACCCAGTTACAAAAGAAGAACAAACAGATGTTGTTTACAAAATAACTTGCAATGGCAACGAAAACGAAAAATGTAACAAATGTTACATCGGTACAACAAAACGGCAACTAGGTATAAGAATTAATGAACATAAGAAAGATGCAGAAAACAAAAAAACGTCGACCGGTCTAGCACAACACCTTACAAAGAGCAAACACGTAGCGGATTTCTCAAATGTTAAAATTTTAGACATTGAACGGAGAGAGAAAACGAGAATGACGCTGGAAAGTATTCGCATTCAACAACAACTACAAAACGCGATGAACTTCAAAGAAGATTTTGACAACATAAGCAGCGCCTACTCAGCTATTATACAGAGATGCAAGAGAATGTAAAAAATAAACAAATGTCAGTTTAATGTAACTATGTTAATAATGTTGTGCAAAATTATATTAGTACCTGGAAAAAATAATTATTAATGTGAATATTAATGTAAGTAGCTAAATAAGTGTTAAGTGATGTGCCAGTTTTATGTTTATTGTTAGATATCTTAAAATAAAGTTTAATGTATTTAATTTTATATACTTAACATTAAACAGATCCCCAAAGAAGAAGACGTAAGGTAACGTCGAAACGCGTCGGGATAAACAAATATACCCTGTTTTAATTTATGGCCACAAATGCTCATTTTAGCAAACCAAATAATCTTCCACTTTTGATCACTGATTTCACAAATTATCACGCCGGCTACAAAACGAATTAAAGATACATAGATATATATATATGAAAATATTAAGGTTTGTATTTATTAAAGTCTAATAGGAAGTAAGAAATATAAAAATATAGATACAGTTAGAAATAGCAGGAGGATAAAAAAAAACAGTAGTATATGTAAGCTCAAGATTTATTATAATTAAAGTAGTGTGACGAATATTAGCATCACTAATTGATTCACATCACTACTCTGATACTAAATTAATAAAGGCACAACAGCAAGTAAACTGCCACTCTTGTGTACATAAAATCAATCATCATTTACTCACATACATGCAAGGCAGCAGAGAGATACTCACAAACGCATGTCACCATCAGCTGAAGTAGTACGCACATATACACACGCATATGGATACAAACTACAAAAATACATGTATATAGCTGACCAAGCATGAAATTCGCGAAGTTACCAGACAAGAAATGGGTGGACGAGGCAAAAGAGAGTAAAAAAGCAGCGGAAGCTGAGTAGTCGGTATCAGTTTTAATTTAAGCACGCTATTGGTTGCAAAGTTAAATGTTATTGTGCAGTAATTTCAAAGTAGTCTAATAAAGACCATTTGGCATTATTGAATATTGGAGTTATTTATTCAACAGTTTAGCGATTCGAACGTTAGTAAAAGGTTGCAAATAGTCGGAATTTCACTAAATTCGTTAAAATTTGAGTCGGAAGAGGAATTGTTGAACAAATTTCTAAGATTTCGAGTACAACAAGGGCATGGATAAGTGGAGTGAGTTGAAGATCCAGCAACTGAAGAAGGAGTCGGAGAGCCGTGGATTGAATACAACCGGCAATAAACTCGAACTTCAGGCACGATTACGAGAGGCAATGGAAGCAGAAGGAATTAACGTGGAAGAGTATGTCTTTCATCTTGATGGCGACGAGACAACAACCAAAATTTAAGAGAAAAACGAAACATCGCCGACAGTTACGAGCACAGACTTGAGCACGATTTTCGCTGCAATATCTGAACAAATATCGACAGTAACATCCAAGATGGAAGCAAAGGAGGCACGTATTTCAGAAATGTCGCCGCAAATGTCATCTGAACTGGAATCGCAGGAGAACCGTATAACATCCAAGATGGAAGCACAGGAGGCACGCATATCAGAAATGTCGTCGCAAATGTCATCTCATCTGGAAGAACAGAAGACATATATGGCATCTCAGCTGGAAGAACAGAAGACATATTAGTTGGCTGAGCAGTTGAAAGCGCAGCAAGCCCGCATATCCTCGCAGCTGGATGCACAGGAGATAAGGCTATCATCGAAGCTGGAATTTGGGGAAAAAATCGAGGCCGGGGTGGATGCGTTAAGGGTACTTATCGAGCAGTTACAACTAAATCGTTCAGCAGTCTCAGCGAGTAATCCAAAGGTAAAAACACCATCCTTTGTCGTTTCTGTTCCTTTCCAGCTTCACTTCGAGAAGACGTCAGCTCCTCCAGGAGCATACGGGAAAAAATAAAGCTTTTGAATGGAAGAAGAAGCGAGAAGTGGCTTTCCAAACATTGAAAGAGCGTTTGTGCACTGCCCCAATGTTGGCATATCCGATTCCACCGAGGAGCACCGTTTATTCTGGTTACAGATGCGAGCGGATATGTATAGGAGGCGTTTTATCACAAACTGGTCGACAGACAGGAGAAGATATTTAGTTGCATATTACAGCCGATCAATTGGGAAAACCAGAGAGGAACTATTGCGTTACACGGAGAGAGCTGCTGGCATTGGTGGCCTGCATTAAACATGTTCACAAGTACCCTACGGGCAGCTATTCCGCGTCAGGACAGATCACGCCGCGTTGAAATAGCCACTGCAGTTCCGTAATCCAGAAGGTCAATTGGAACGGTGGATCGAGCGAGTACAAAGCTACGACTTTTCCATTGAGCATCGAAAAGGTAGTAACCATGGAAATGCTGATGCAATATCACGAAGACCACGTAGTTTGGAATGCAAACACTGTTCAAGAGCTGAGGCTAAGGAAGACATTACAGATGTCCAATTATAATTAAGGAATTGTCAGCTAGAAGATACAGATCTGTCACATATTATGCAAGGGCTCGAACGAAACGAAATACCAAATAGAGAGGAGATGTCAGTAGAGGGCCCTATTGCGAAGTCATATTAGGCACAGTGGTACAGTTTTGAATTGATATCCGGTTGCTTGCATCGAGTACGGGAGAGTGAGGATGGTCAATATAAGAGGAAACTGATAGTTGTTCCCAGGAAAAGGATTCCTGATGTTCTCAACGAGCTACATATTGGTCCAAGTGGAGGTCATCTGGGAATCACGAAGACGCTCGAGAAAACTAAGCAGAGATTCTATTGGGTTGGTTGACGTCAGCCGGTCACTGAGTGGATTGCGAACTGTGAGGTTTGCGGCAGAGCGAAAGGGCCCAAAACCCAAAATTATGGCCAGATGAAGCAATATAACTCAGGTGCGCCATTTGAAAACAACGCCATGGATGTCTCAGGTCCAATTCCTGCTGGCAACCACGGAAAAAAATACGTACTGGTGGTTATGGATTATTTCAGCAAATGGCCAGAGGTATACCCAATCCCAAATCAAGAAGCGCAAAACATTAGCAGAACTGGTTACAAACGATTGGGTTGCAAGGTATGGTGTACCAATGGGGTTACATTCTGAACAAGGCAGGAATTTCGAATCAGCGGTGTTTCAAGAAATTCGGAAGGTTTTCGGGAAGGAAATTTGGTGCTGTTATACAACCCACAACGAAAAAAAAGTTTGTCCCCGAAATTGCAGTGTAATTGGGAAGGCCCATACAAAGTTATAAAACGAATCAACGATGTAGTTTACCGCATACAAACCATTGGCAAACCACGAAACAATATGAAAGTGGTTCATTTGGAAAGGCTGACAGCGAGTAGACCGGAAAATTTATCTGATGGGGACGATCGGACTTAGGTGGAGGGCAGTGGGACGAATATTAGTATCACTAATTGATTCACGTCACCAATCTGATACTAAGTTAATAAAGGCACAACAACAGCAAAGTAAGCTGCCACTTTTGTGTACATCAAATCAATCATCATTTACTCACATACATGCAAGGCTGCAGAGAGATACTCACAAACGCATGTCATCATCAGCTGAAGTAGTACTCATATATACACACGCATACGGATACAAACTACAAAAATACATGTATATAGCTAACCATGCATGAAATTCATGAAGTTACTAGACCTTAGCAGAAATGGGTGGACGAGTCAACAGAGAGTATAAAAGCAGCGAAGCAGAGTAGTCAGTGATCAATTTTGATTTAAGCACCCTATTGGTTGCGAAGTTAAGTGTTATTGTGCAGTAATTTCAAAGTAGTCTAATAAAGACCATTTTGCATTATTGAATGTTGGAATTATTTATTCAACAGTTTAGCGATTCGAACGTTAGCAAAGGTTGCAAATAGGCGGAACTTCACTAAATTCGTTACAGTAGTTTAACCTTTGTAACGGGTTTAAGAAATACAAATTTTCGCATTTGATGTACTTAGTTAAGGAATTTGCGCATAGAGTTGTGCTGGGAATTTTTGGGTAAAAGATGGTGCCCCCAAAAATCAAAAGTAGGGAGGGTTAAGATTTTGCACCTTGTATCTCCGCCACATCCGGAGATACTCTTTTTTTTCCGACTTTCAAATGACAAAGCTGTATATTTGCTTGCTCTCTACTTAAATTTTGTAGTTACTCGTTTTCTTTTTTTTGGTTTTATCCCTAGCAAAAGGGTAATTTAGGGACGCTCATAATAAATATTTGCAATAGTTATTGGTAGAAAGAATGTCGGAAAGAAAGATCGGTGACAAATATAAAACATTGAACCAACTGTTCAGATATGAGGTTTATCGTCATAGCCAAAGTGAATTTAACAAAGTGTGATTGACAGTTGAATATGATTCTCTTGTAAGGGTCTATTTGTTCGCATGCTGGCATTTTGAAAAACACGGACTACTTTGCTGTCTTCGCTGTTGTAACACGCATCGCAATCTTCATACCTTGTGCTCCTTTTCATACTTCTATCTTCTATGATCTAAATGAAATTTTAAGAGGATTCAAGGGGTGGATAAGCGCAGTAAAAAGCTTTATAGCCTTACATCTTCCCCAACCCAACTGTCCACCTCACGTACCCGAGGGGAATCCTGTTACACATATGAAAGTATCATACAAATATTTAGCAGGCGAAGCTCTAGCGATCTCAAGTTCTTCATGGAAATAGAGATGGGTGGCAGGATTCCGGGATGGTCTGGCTGGTATGTTAAGGGTGCTTGATACCGGAACATACCGGATCTATATACTCCCCAAAACTTTTGTGGAGTGTCTTTATCACTACAACAACAACAACAACATGTGCTTGTAAGCTGCGGAATATTATAAGTGTACATATACCCTACTGTCTTTGGCGTGTTCTTATGTTGTTGTTGTTGTTGTAGCAATGCTCGCCCCACCTAATAGCCGCGACCGATCACAAATTGTCATCAATATCCTCTAACAAGAGTCCAAGGAAACTTGCCGTTTCAACAGTGGTGGACCATAAGGAAAGGGGTGTTAGAGGCGTTGGTTCCACATTACAATTGAAGAGATGGTTGGTGTCATGTGGGGACACATTGTAAGCGGGGCATACATTTTGTATGTCGGGGTTGATTCTGGATAGGTAGGAGTTTAACCTGTTACAGTATCCAGAACGAAGTTGAGCAAGAGTGACACGCGTTTCCCTGGGGAGTATGCGTTCCTCTTCCGCAAGTTTTGGATAATTTTCGTTAAGTACTGGATTCACCGGGCAATTCCCGGCATAAAGGTCTGACGCCTGTTTATGGAGTTCACCAAGGACCTGCTTGTGTTTTTTCACTTCATACGGCTGGGTTCTCAGGTGCCGTATTTCCTCAAAATGCTTACGGAGATGACTCTTTAAGCCCCTAGGCGGTGCTGGTTCATCAATCAGATGTCTGTTGGGATGCCCAGGTTTCTGGGTATTCAACAGGAACTGTTTGGTCAGCATCTCATTTCTCTCTCTGATGGGGAGTATTCTCGCCTCATTATGCAGATGGTGTTCTGGGGACATAAGAAGACAGCCCGTGGCGATTCTGAGAGCAGTATTTTGGCAGGCCTGTAGTTTCTTCCAGTGGGTGATTTTTAGGCTTGGCGACCATATGGGTGACGCGTAGCACGTAATCGGCTGGCTAATTGCTTTGTATGTAGTCATGAGCGTTTCTTTATCTTTTCCCCAAGTACTGCCAGCGAGGGATTTGAGGATTTTGTTACAGCTCTGAATTCTCGGAACAATTGCGGCTGCGTGCTCACCAAAATGTAAATCCTGATCAAACGTCACGCCCAAGATTTTGGGGTGTAGGACAGTCGGTAGCGTAGTGCCATCGACGTGGATGTTCAAAATGGTCGACATTTGGGGCGTCCTTGTTGTAAATAAGGTCGCGGAAGGTTTAGTCGGTGATAATGCCAGGTTTCGCGAGGCGAAAAAACTGGAGAGCAGGGAGGTAGCCGTTTTTTTTATTGCATAGCTCATCGATCTGTGGGCCTGGGCCTGTGGCCATTATTGTGCAGTCATCGGCGTAGGAAACGATTGTGACTCCTTCCGGTGGTGAAGGTAGCTTAGATATGTAGAAATTAAACAAAAGTGGGGATAGGACACCACCCTGTGGCACCCCTTGTTTAATTCTCCTTGGTTTTGATGTTTCGTTTCTAAATTGCACCGATGCCTGCCGACCACCCAGATAATGTCCGGTCCACCTTTTAAGACATGGGGGGAAGGGTAGACCCTTCCAGGTCCTGTAGTAACGAGCCATGGTTGACCGTATCAAAAGCTTTTGATAGGTCTAGCGCTACGAGTACTGTTCTATGATGGGGGTATTGATTTAAACCGCAATTTATCTGGGTGCTAATGGCATTTAGCGCGGTGGTAGTGCTATGGAGTTTTCTGAAGCCATGCTGATGAGGGGCTAGTGCAAATTTGCTTGGAAATAAGGGAGCAAAATGGCTTCAAGCGTCTTTGCCACTGGCGATAGGAAAGATATCGGACGATAGGACTCACCTATGTTACCTGGTTTCCCAGGCTTTAGTAACGGGACTACCTTGGCCATTTTCCATTTCTCGGGTATGACAAAGGTGGAAAGAGACAGGTTGAAGACATGCGTTAAATATTTGAAACCCTCTTTCCCTAGGCTTTTAAGCATCGGCATGCCTATGCCGTCTGGGCCCACTGCTTTGGATGGTTTAGCACGACCAATGGCGTCCTCAACCTCTTTAGCGGTGATGGTGATTGGTGACGCACTGAATTTGTGTTTATGTGCGTGTCTATTGGCTCTCCGTCTATCTTTGTCGACCGTAGGATGCATTATATATTGTCGGCAGAAAGCGCTAGTGCATTTTTTCGCGTCCGACAGCACTTTGTCGCCAAAGGCGATGGAAACTTTGTCTTTGTGCTTAGTCGGATTCGTTAGGGACTTTACGGTGGACCAAAGTTTACCCACACCGGTAGAGAGGTTTCAACCTCTTAGGTGCTCCTCCCATTTCGCCCGCTTGTGTTCATCCACAAGCAATCTGATGCGTTGGTTTATATCCCTTATTTGGGGATCGCCTGGATCAAGCTGTCTTATAAGGCCACGTTCTCTCGCTAAGTTTGCGGCCTCCGCCGGGAAGTGGGGCCGGATTTCGGGAATTCTCCCGGCGGGAATGAAATGTGCCGAGGCGGATTTAATGACCGTACGGAAGGCACGCTCCCCTTGGCGGGCATCAGTCGGGATAGGGAGGGCAGCAAAGCGGTTGTCTGTAAAGGATTTATATTCTTCCCACTTTCCTTTTTTGAAGTTTATGAAAGTGCGTTTTTCAGTGACGATGAAGTCGGCGGTACGCTCGAGCGAAATAAGTATGGGCAGGTGGTCGGATGCCAATGTTACCATCGGCTGCCAGTTGACGCAGTTTACGAGTTCTGCGCTCACGATTGAGATATCTGGCGAGCTGTGACAGCTTCCTACCATACGTGTGGGGGCGTCTCCGTTTATTGTGCAGAACGTCGTTTCTTCTATTTGATCCGCCAACATCTCACCCCTACTGTCCGCCCGCAAGTTTGAGTGCCATAGATCATGATGGGCATTGAAATCGCCCAAGATAATGCGATTGTTGCCAGTGAGTAAGGCCCTGATATTAGGGCGGTATCCACTGGGGCAACAGGTGGCAGGAGGGATGTAGATGTTGATGATTTCTAGGTTTGCCTCGCCTGACCGGACAGATAGGCCTTGACGTTCTAAGACATTGTCCCTGCGGTCGATGCGAGGATCAAATATATAATATTGCACAGAGTGGTGTATGATAAACGCGAGACCGCCTCCATTTCCGCTCTCGCGGTCTTTCCTGTGGACATTATACCCAGAGCAGGTCTGCAATGCAGATCTTGCTGTGAGTTTAGTCTCTTGAATCGCAGCAATGCGGATGTTGTGCCGCTTCATGAAATCGACTATCTCCGTAATCTTCCCAGTTAGTCCATTACAGTTTAACTGCAGAATTCTGAAGTGCATAAGGGGAGACGTCGCCACTCTGGGGGTAAGTGACGGGTGACTATGCCTGGGTTGTGGAAGGCCAGGACGCAATTGCTGTTGTGGCCCTGGGATGGGCGTCCTTGGGCAAGCATTGGGGTACCCGGATGATTTGGGTTTGCGACCTGACAACATGGCGCGATGAAACCCGTCGGGGGGTTGCCGTCGCGGAGACCAGAACATCTAGGAAAGTGGCACCACCCAAGGCAGGAGCTGCATTGGGCGGATGTCGCAAACCTATATATTCTGTGCTGGCAGACGGTGCAAACGGAGGAGGGACTAAGAGTCTGTTTCCCTGACCTGCACGATTGCTGCCGGAAAAGAGGGGCGGAGAAGACGGGGGCAGGGCTGATGCTCAGCATTGCTACCAACTCTACTACGAAGGTAGTAGTTATGAGTGGTATCAGCTGTTTGAGTTGTTGGCGCCGTGGGGCGCGAGCAGCAGCGGGTACTTGTTGTGGCTTGCTGAGCAGCGGGGCTGCTGGAAGGTAGTGGGGGGCGCTTAGGCGTAGACTACGGGACGCCCTTGGGCGTGAACAGCAAGGAGCCACAAAAGATTTATAAAAGTTACGTGGACGTCGGGTTTTGGGATCAAGCCCAGAACAACCTGTCCGATGCAACCATCCCTTGCACGAGACACACTGAACAGAGTATGACCGTCCTAAAAAGATTCTTTTCCGGCAGATGCAGCAAAACCATTTCTCAGGACCGGGGTCAGGAGACGGACCTGGATTGGATTCGATGCCTTCCCGGAGTAAGAGAATATGGAGCAGTCCTGCTGCAAAGAGCTGCTGGGAGGATGACAATTTGTGGGAGGGACGAAACAAATTAGATGGGGTCACACTGGAATGACAGTCCTTGGTCGGGAAAAATCCCGAGTCGCTCCGCTACATAGAACCGACTGCCTTGGGAAGCGGGCGGGCGTGTTCTTATCGCAAATGATGGTGTTTTATTTAAAAATAAAAACCAGGGCTGGCGGAAGGCGTGCGTATGGTGGGTAGTACTACCCACCAGGAAGACCTGAAGGTGGGTAATTACCAACCCTGAAAGCAAAATAACATTTTTTGGATATGATCTGGAGTCTAATTAAATTTTCATATACGCGCGCGTAAAGGTCGATTCATGGGTCAACCAGTCAGCGCTCGTCAGTCAGATGATGCGCGCTGTATGTGCGTGTGAATAACTATGATGCTCTTTGGGATACAATTGTATCTATTTGGAGCGGATACAAATATACAAAAAATATTAAATGGATACATTTTTTATAGGTTCATCAAATGATAAACGAAGTAGAGATATATTTTTGTATGCAGCTTTGAGTATTGTGTTACTCCTGTATTAAATACATATTAGTATTCCCTGGTCCTGGACAGTTTCTAACTGTTTCTTGAATGCATTCCCTTTCATTTGTTTTGTTCTATTGTCAGATCAAAAAAGTATTGTGTCACAGTTTACTGCCGGCATTGCCATGTTCGCTTTGCATAGTACTATAATGTAACCGGTTATTACAAAAAACCGTATAAAAAGTGATACTTTACTTGAAAGTCGTAGATTCGCCTCGGAAATTTCCCGTTATTCCAAATTTGATTCAATTTGGCAAAAATGCATAGAGTTATCAAAGAAATTTGAAATCAGGGAACCGAATTTGCCACGTCGCCGGAAAAATTTCAAGCGAATTAACAGTAAAAATGATAACGACCATGTTTTCAACACTCCAAAAGAATATTATCGTAAAATCTACAGTGAAGTTTATGACCAAGTACTTTGTAGATTCGACACAGATTCAGCCAACCAATTTTTTCTAACATTTGAACAATTTGCAGTCGGTGGCACAGTTGACGTAAAAAAATCATCCTGTTTTATAAAAGTGATATTGACGAGTTGAGATTAGTCAGTGACAGAGATGTGGCATTGAATTTAATGAAACGTGCAAAAGTATTTCCAAAAGCATTGAAAGATTTTGCGCAATTTAAAAAAGAAAATAATTGGTTTAGAAGACTTGTTCCTGAATATTTAAGTTTTATTAATATTCCTGGTTCAACTTGCTCTAACAAGAGAAGTTTCTCTGTTTTACGTAGAGTAAAAAATTATTTGAAATCGACTATGGCGCAAGATCGACCTGAACCATGTCGCGATTCTACATTCGTACTCAAAGGAAACTGACGAGCTTGATCTTGAAATCCTCATGAATAAATGTATTTCTAAAAATTCGAAGCAAGCTGCAATATTCGCGCTTCAACAATGAGATTAGTTTAAATTGTAGTTTTACGAAAATTATTTTTTGTAACTTAAAGTGATGAATAAAGTTGGTTGAAAATAGTATAACGTTATAATTTTATAAGGATAACAGAAAAACTCTAAAGAAGGGGAAGTTTTCTGGTTCAAAAAATTACGCACCCGGATTTTTTATGTTTCGCCGGCCCTGATAAAAGCCATCTTTCACAATTTAAACATTTTGAAAAGCTTTTGAGAGAACTGTCAAATTCAATCACACTTGTTGAATAACCTTTGGTCATAGCTTTCTCATGAAGCCAGCAAGAAATGTCCTCTCCGTCTTTCCCGTCACTTCTTATGCTTCTCCATCCCTTATTCTCAATCCCAGTTCCAGTTAGAGCCCAAAACTTCCTGTCCAGTCCCTCTCCTAGTCCCAGTCGGTCCCCGGAAACACAGTATCGTAAATACTAATGGCTACATGTATAATAAATTTCAGTCAAATCGAACCATGAATAGAATTTATTCGATTAGATTGGCCCCTATTCGCTAGCTTTATTTAACTCCGGGAGTACATTTATAGGTATCTATTAGAGCGCTGCATGAATGTGTTCAAACGCCCTTATGAGTGGACTATATATTTTTCTTGTAGTGAAATACAAGTTGTCGCTTTCGTTTGAGTGCTATCATGTACGAACTCACACCGAATGGAATACCATCCGTGCAGTGTAGCATTTGTCTGAGATGCGGGTGTGTTTCAGACAATGTATTCGAACTGTATGATCAGTTGTATAAAACCTCTACACGAGTATTGCAATGAAAACAGTTGTAGCAAAATATTTGAAAATCCTAATTTGAAAGTAGGCAGAAAGACGTTACAGTAGTGACTACATTCTTTTTACATTCCAATTAGCAAACATTAAAAAACGAATAAAACATGTATGTAAAGGCACTTTTTAATAACATAAAGTGCAAACGTAACAAACTTAAATAATTCATTTAGTGTAAAAACATAAACCATAAATTCAATTGGTATAAAACACCAAGCATATCATTACAAAAATCTTTGTTGCATTTAAGGGCTTAGTGCAAATAAAATACATATGTACATATAAATAATAACTTCATATATAAAAGTAAAAATCAAACATGTATTTTAATCTGACCGACTGTTAATAAGATTGGAGTGAAGAAACAGTATCTTGTTAAAATGGTTGGCCTGGAGCCAATAACACTCATTTTTTCGGGAAAGTAAGTTTATAGCTGAAGGGAATGTCCTTTCGCACAGTGCGCTACTTGCAGGAGTAGCCAGTACCTGATAACCAGCGTTGCCATATTTTTTTTCCAAGTCGTCAGACGCCGCCCAAAAAATCGTCAAAAATTGTTATATCTATGAGTTAGGACGAAGTTGGGTTATTACCAGGCGACGTACGATTGTATTCGCCGGAAACCAAAATGAAATCGGCGGATTTCATTCAACAATTCCATTCCATTTAAAAGCGCTTTACTGAAAATTGCTTTCATTGTTCTTTTTTGTTGCTACATATAACATACAAACTCGTTTTTAATTCATTTCTTTTTATTTTATAAATAACAAAAACGCCTTAAAATATAAGTTTTGTATTACATACAAAAGGTACTTGTTTTCAGTCATTTTAACAATTATATTCCTTTTGTTTTCTTTTAGCTCGAATCGAACCTCGCATAAACGCAAAACCATATGCAAAGA
This sequence comes from Eurosta solidaginis, assembly GCA_029619165.1. Taxonomy (NCBI): domain Eukaryota; kingdom Metazoa; phylum Arthropoda; class Insecta; order Diptera; family Tephritidae; genus Eurosta; species Eurosta solidaginis. The sequence continues at coordinate 39,604 of JARSSU010047715.1, forward strand.
ATCAATTTTTTTCCAGCAACTTCTTTCGGATCAATGAAACTTAAGTTTTATGGAACAACATTGTTAAAATCAAAAAGCTTTATTATTTGATTACACAGTTCAATATAAAAAATAATACAATCTTGTTTAAATTTGGCTTTTTCTTGCTCGGAAATAGAGAGAAAAGAGGCGATAAGCTTATTCAACGCATAAACTTCTATATAATTTGATCACTTTGCAATATATTTGAAATGTTTTTATAATCTATAATTTCTACGTTGTCTAATGTAATACATTCCGGCTTTACAAAATTATAAAATACATATACTTAAATAATACTTAAATAAAGTCTTTCCGAATACATGTTATGTACTTGAAGCCCCTCACTCTGGAAAATTTTATTAACTTTATTAATATTTTGAAGGATATACTTCAGGAAGGAGAGATAAATTTCATTCATATCATCCAAGTTATCAATAACGGTTTTTGCACTGCTATTTTCAACATTAACAGCGAAGTTAAAAAATATTTTTAATGGCTCATAAAGTTCTAATACGCTGTATACTACTGCCTCTAAGGATAGCCAGTGAGTTTGCATGGACGCAGCTTCTTTTTTGGCTGCAATTCCAATAGCGCAATTATATTTTTCAACTGAGTAGCAACTTCTCTGAAAACTATTGGAAACGTAATTATACATACTGCGCACCAATATTTCTACACAGCTGGGTAGCTTTAAGCAGGCATACGAAGAGCAAAGCGCCAAAGAATAACATATACATTTAAAAGTAATTAAGTTAGGAATTTCTTTTTCAAAAATTCGGGGCGAGCGAATGCTTCGAGCCCGTCATGTTATTGGCTCTGTCTGCAGCAAAAGCTATCATATTTTTAGTATAAGGTATACAATATTCAATAAAGCTTGTATCTCAATTTTAAATATATGTTGGTGTTTGGATATTTAAAATAAATCTTACATAGAAGGCAGGCTTAAATCGTCATTTTTCATTGCAAAATCGTCCAAGCGTCATCCTAGTTGAAGATCGTCAAAATGACGACGGCGTCGTCAATCTGTAAACGCTGCTGACAACTTACTTAAATATAAGTGGGAATTGGGCCTTGTGCTCATCCCACCACTGCAAAATGTCGAAACCATCGTAATATGACACGTTAGTATTTTCGTATTGTTGGTGTTAATTCAATATATTGGCTTCAGGCTGCCTCATTATGTGTGGAGCTAGAAGGAAAGCTTGCAGGAGTTCGGCTTAGCGAGATGTGCATGCTGGGTTTAAAGAATCGTTTTGACTTTCACTATTATAAATGAGCATTTCCAACAATTTTTTTATTTCATTTTTAATTCATTCTTTTTCATTTACTGAAAATTGTATGAGCTTATTAGTTGGTGGATAAAGGAATAAGGCAATTTTGTTGAATATTGATAAATTACTTTCCACCACCATTTCTAATTTAATGGGCAGTTCTGCCTGAAAACCTTTAATTATTTCCAAATCTCTCTCATTCTGTGAACAGGCATTTTTGAAATGCAAAAGGTGAACTGTAGTCAAATGAAGTGTTACATAAGACGACCCTTCCAACATTTCTGAAATTTCTGTGGAAATTTTAATTATGTTTGCTAGTTCATTCACAATACTTAAATTTATATTATTATATAATTTAATGAATCTTAGGTTAGGTTAGGTTAGAGTGGCTGCCTCCGCCGTCCGAGCGGAGACTCACGTAGGCCGTTTTGGCCCGTTGTGCTACCACGCGGGGGGTCCCTATTTCCTGTTACCCTACTTTCGAAGAAGAAGAAAGTTTAGACCCCAGTGAGGCTAAACCAGCGCGTTTGCCTAATGAAACGCAAAATGTCGTTTGGGTTTTTAGATTCAAGCTCCGCAAGGCACCCAAAAGAGTGTCTGTGGAGGCATTGGTACCGGGTTTTTGACTGTGCGGGATAGTGGCACAGATAGTGCTCAACGTTTTCTATCTCCTCCTCGTCTCTACAGCTGCGGAAGAAGTCATTTGTCTGCAGGCCCATATAGGCACCGTGAGTGCCCATGAGACAGTGACCTGTAAGAAGGCCCACTAGTGGGCTTATATAGGTAAGGTTTAACAATATCACCGATCGCGATCTCTTTTCATCCAGCTTAGGCCAGATTTGCTTGGATATACTACATGTAGGTTCCTTCGCCCATCTGGCGTTTGCCTAATCCGTGAAAAGAGATCGCAGGTACTATTTGCAAGTGTTTAGAGGAGGGCTAGCCCAACCAGCGGAGGTTATTGTTTGCTAGTTGGTGCCTTCCCTAGCTAGCTCATCCGCGGCGCAGTTTCCTGAGATGTCACAGTGGCCAGGAACCCATATTATGCTAAGGTTGCAATTTTCAGCTAGTTTGTTGGGGGTTTCTCTGCACTTCAATGCCACTAGTGACGAGGGGTTACTGCATTGCAGGGATTTTATGACAGCTTTGCTGTCAGAGAAAATTGAAATAGAATTGGTCACCTGCAGGTTAGCAATATAGAGGGCTGCTTCCGAGATAGCTATGAGTTCAGCCTGAAAAACACTGCAGTGATTGGGTAAGCGAAAGCTCTCGCTTAGATTGAGCTTCTCCGAGAATATTCCGCTGCCGACTCTGTTGTTTAGTTTAGAGCCATCTGTAACAACGGAGATTTCGTGTGATCCCGGCTCCACGCCGTTTGCCCACTCGTTCCTCTCTGGGATTCTTGTGAGAAATTTGTTGTCCCAGCAAGGGGACGATGTTTTATGGTCCAATTTCAAGAAGGTTTCGGGGACTTGCTTCAGGATCCGGGTGTGACCAAACCTGCAGTCCCCTCCATAGTTCGATAGCGTTGAGTCTTGCCGCGTTGCAGGAGGCACAGTATCTACCATATAGATCAGGTGGGAGAAGGAATAATATGGTTTCAAGAGCTTTGGTGGGAGTGGAGGGAACGGCACCGCTGGTGAGCATTGCCGCCATCCTCTGCACTCTCGTTACTTTGCTCTTGTTAGATTCGATATCGAGTGCCGTCCACCATACGGTGACGGTGTAGAAGAGTACGGGTCTCACCACTGCCGTATAGATCCAATAAACTATGCGTGGCTGGAGACCCCACCTTTTTCCGATTGCCGACAAGCGTCCCTATTGTTAATATCGGTAGAGCCCCAAGCAGTGTGATGTGCATCGGCATCGGCCCCAATTATTATCGGGAACCCTTTACTGTGGGCCTCCCGTACCGCTTTGCAGAGCCGGGCCTGCACAGAAGTTGGGCGATCGTGCGAAAGATATGCGGACATCAGCCAGATTGTTTGACCCTGTAGCTCGAGGCTAATACAGGTAAAGTCCTCGTCGCTAAAAAGAGATAGTAAAATAAATACTGGATTTTTCTTTACTAGAATACAAGATCTGATTCTTCCTGTCACGGGCGGTGTCACCAGCCGGTAGTCCTTAGAAAAGATTCCGCAGACCTTGCTGCCAACGACCCAAAGCTCCTGGACTAGAACGACGTCCTCATACGTTTTGCTGAGGCGTAAGATTAGGGCAGCCGAGGCTGCCTTAGAGTAGTGCAGGTTTATCTGCAGTACCTGCGCGCCCGTTACGGTTTCGTTTGCGGCATCACGTCCATCCTCTGCTGATCCGCATCGTCGGATGCCTCCTCTAGGATAGTATCGTCGAATTCGGCATCCGACGGGTCGGATTCTAGCAGAAGCTGCTCGTCCATGCCCGTAAAGGACTGGTCCGCAAACAGAGATACCGAGAGTGTATCGCTCTCGGCATCCGGAGTGCTGCGTGCCAGTTCGATATCGGCCCCATGTCCACTCAAGGTGTGGCATGGGTCTGTGAGATTCGTTGTGGGTTTGCCGGGTTCGCTCGAGGCGGTATCCCCAATCACCAGAACCTCCGGCGCGGTGGCGGTCCCCTTCCCCAGTGCCATGGGCAGCAGATCCACTCGGGGTGTTTCTGTTTGACCCCTCGCCCTGAGGTACAGGCTCACCCTCGTCCGGTGTTTACTCCTTCGTACCATCCCTTCGAATTTTCAACGTGATGGAGTAGAAGCCGTAGCTTAATACTCCACCACATTCGTCAAGCCAAGGGAGAGAAGCCTCGTTTATGATGAAGCCAACACAACGCTGCTTCGCTCTTGTCTCGCCGACCCGGACTATGCTCCAATCGCTCGAAGGTAGCCCCTTATTCGACTCCGCGATGGTGTACAGGATCTCGCCAGGGTCCGCTATGCCGTGGGGAATCCAGGCCCAAGCTCTCGGTCTGTTCGGAATTTCTTCCACACCGACCGCATCCAACCTGGCCCCAGGCCACAGCTATCCTAGCGAAGCTGTGGCGAGTTTGTAGAGCTTCCACGAGCGTTCTTCGGCGCAGTAAACAAGCTTGACCCTACCCTGGTACCAGCCGGCATCACGGATAGTGGGAGCCGGCCCCGGATACTTGGTCATGATGTCCTTAAAGATCTTGACAAGGCCGTTAAGGACATCGTTCCAGTTATCCGGGGTAATGTTCCCATCCGGGTGACCGCGATTCTAAACCGCCAGCGTAAAGTTGGCCTTAGCCGCCTCGCTGAAGGTTTTGGTCATGGCAGGGGGAGTAGAGGTCGAAGGACGGTGCCTTTTGGGATCGCTCGAGGCATTTCCCATAGACCTTTGTCTCTTTATGGCCGGCATCTTCGGGTCAGAAGGTAGTTTGGCGGCAGAAGAAGAAGAGGGGGGGT
>JARSSU010047716.1:0-21458 GCA_029619165.1 Eurosta solidaginis
TTCCGTTCGTACTCTGGAATCGTCTGTAAGATTTCCGCTGCAGGCGCTTCCAATGCCACGAACAGTGCAGCAACTTTATCTTCCGCATTCCAGTTGTTCACTGCCGACGTCTTCTCAAATTGTAGCTTAAAGACCTTAAAAGGAACAGAACCGTCAAAGGATGGCGTCTTTACCTTTGGATTACTCGCTGAAATTTCTGGGCGATTTATTTGCAACTCCTGTATACGACCTCTCAAAGCTTGTACCTCGGCCTCGATTTTTTTCTGTCGGCCAGTGAAACCTTCATGAAACTGGGTTAGTTTCTCTTTCATGCGCGCTTCCAGCTTAGATGATATACGGACTTTCTTCTCTTCAAGTTGTGTAGAGATCTGAGATGATATCTGAAATTTGTGCCTACATTTCGGATATGCCTCCTGTGATTCCAGTTGAGTTGCCATATATGTCTTATGTCCTTCCAGTTGAGTTTCCATCTTGGATGTAATCTGTGTCGACATATCTGAAATACGCGTTTCTTGTGCTTCAATCTTCGATGTTACTGTCGACGTTTGTGCAGATATTGCAGCCAATATCACGTTCAAGTCTGTGCTGGTAACTGCCTGCGATGTTTCGTTTTTCTCTTCAATTTTTGTTGTGGTCTCGTCCCCATCAGGATGAAAGACATCATCGTCCGCATTAATTCCTTCCGACTCCATAGCATTTCGTAGCCGTGCTTGAAGTTCGATCTAATTGCCGGTTGTTTTCAATCCGCGGGCTTCCAACTCCTTTTTCAGTTGCTGGATCATTAATTCACTTAACTTCGCCATGTCCTAGTTGTGCTCTGCAACACTGGAATTTATTCAACAATTCCTCTTCTGACACCAATTGTAACGAATTTTGTGCAATTTCGCTTATTTCCAACCTTCTACTAACGTTCGTATCGCTAAGCTGTTGAATAAATAATTCCAATATTCAATAATGCAAAATGGTCTTTATTAGAGTACTTCACGATACACTTATACTTCGCAACCAATAGCGTGTTTAAATTAAACTGATTCGTCGTGCCTCAGCTGGTGCTGCTTTTATACTCTTAGGTTTCCTCGTTGGCATATTTCTAGGCGTTTCTATTTCCAGAATTTACTACTTGTTTACCAGCTATAACTACAGATGCACGATTATAGCTCTTCGCATAGCCATATGCGCGTGTAGATGTGAGTGATACTTCCACCGATGATTGCCAACTTTTGGGAGTATCTCATATGCATGTGTTTGTGCGTTTCTCTCCGCTGCTTGTATGGACATATGTGTAGACATAATGATTGATTTGTTTATGTGCATACAAGTCACTGCTTAGTATCGGCTTAGAGATGATAGTATCCCTTAGCGTTGATAATATTCGTCACAATATGAATTTTCTAAGAAGTCCAATACACCAGATATCACACAAGAAGATTGCGCATTGCGCATATAAACATTAGATCAGCTGTTTTTATGACGTATGAATTAACTCTTTTCCTTTAGCTCCTTTTTTCTCGCTCTTTTTTTATTCGCTCAAGAGTCAACTATGACGCAGATGCGTCGAACGAAGCAATTTTGAACTCGTGAATACGCAATCTGGGTAGGTGATTTGTGGTTCAATATCTATCGAGGATAAAACGTTCGGATATCCAAGTGAACGGAGAAATACTCTTTTCTGAGAAAAGTTGGACAGGCAAGCCTGACGATTTCATACCTTTGTCATTTTTAATGCAACTACAGCACGACAAGTTTTTTGGAATATTAAGATGTAACGCATTACGCCCAATCTCAACCAGATCGCCTTCCACCCCTTAAGCAAACAGAACTCTAGCGATGGCCTCACCCTTGATGTCTAGAAAGGCATCCACAGCAAATTCTTTGCACTCTAGGGACTATTTTATGCAGAGCCGTTGCCATTGACCTACCCGTCTAATATGCATGCTGCGATGCCGAACAATCCTGTCCGAAATAATAATAATAGACTGATTGTTCTGAAGTCCTTAGGAGAAACGTGAGAGCTCCTACCACCTTTGGCATGAAGGTATCTTTCAACATGATTTAACACATCGGGCCGTGGTCCACCCCAGTGGGGAGAAATTATGACAGATCTTTGATGTTGGGCAAGAATAATGCCTGACTGTGTCAGATTATGGTAGGCCATGAAAAAATTAAAAGACCACACGCTTTATATAACAGGGCCATACAAAAAATTTAAAAAAGGACTCGTCGCCACTCATTGTAAAAACACTATTAACGTCTACAAAGCGAAAAATTCCTTAAGAGGATTTTCTCAATGTAATTGGAAAAAATTCCGCCACCTGGGAATTTGGCCACCCCCCTCCCCCTTTAAAATTCCATCGGGGCTGTTGAAAGGCGCCATTGCTTGCCCAAGTTCACCACCAGAGTGTGAATTTCAATTATGGCCATGTTCGGAAGATGCCGCAGACAAAAGCACCTCCAGTTTGGGAACAAAAGTTCCAGTAAGTTCTTCTTTTATATTTTAAAAACATATTGTTACGAATATTAGCAACTCTAAGGGGTACTCTCATCTCTAAGCCGATGCTAAGCAGTGACTTGATGCACATCAATAATTCAATCATTATGTCTACACATATGTACGTACACGCAGCGGAGAAGCAACGCACAAACACATGCATATATCTTATCTGAGGTGCTCACAAGTGAGGGCAATATTTTGTGCAAGTATTACTCACGCGCATATGAGAAGCTATAAACGTAGTTGTGGCTGGTGATTTTATAGCTGATAACTAACTAGTAAGTTCTGGAATAGAAAAGCCTAGAAGTATGCAACGAGGAAACCAGACAGTATAAAAGGCGACAACAGTAGAGGCGCGAGAATCAGTTTTGATTAAGCATGCTGTCTGTCGAGCAATAGAAGTGTTATTTTGAAAGTAGTCTAATAAAGACCATTTTGCATTATTCAATATTGGAGTTATTTATTCAACAGTTTAGCGATTGGAACTTTAGTAGAAGATTTGAAATAAGCGGAATTGCAAGTAAAATTCGTTAGAATATTTTATTAGGAGCACCTCCAACCCGATATCCTTATATCCAGGCGTACTCCGGAACCTGCCTCCTTATTGCTGTAATAAAAGTTGGGCTATCACCCCTGATACAAATATAAAGCCCATAACAGACAATTCAATTGAATAAAAGCCTCTCTCGTACTAGTTTCCAACCTCCCCAATCATTAATCCAGAAATTTCCCGTAGTCAAAGGATGTTGGCTGCCCTAGGATCTCCACAACATCAGTCGCTTACCTCTCACAACCACTCTAGTCCCTGAGATGAGGCGTTATTGAAACAAGCTCTGAAATAGGGGCGTTGTTCAAAAGAGTTCTGAGGTAGGACATTTGCGAAATAGGGTAGTATTTCCACCAGCAGTCGATGTGGTGTACCTGGCAAATAATCCCTGCGTTCCAATGAACAATGGCCTAGATATGCGAAATAAATTTAATATGCAAATTCTACAACAATTGATTCCGGATCTGGATGCAGTGTTCGATCTGGAACGGCGAGGAATATTACCCTCTTTTCGCCTCCTCTTGCTGATTTTCCGTCGAGCAGTTTTACATGCCAACCTAATATAACGCACGCAAGTCATTTTCTGTCAAAAATTTCTCAATGCACATACAACTTGTATGAGAGCAACCCAAATTGAATTTGCTGCGTGAACACCAAGGCGAATTCAGTACAGGTGGTGTTATCCCCATCAGCTGATTGCTTCTTCTTGATAATTTTCCATACAAAGCCTTGTACAACAAAATGTCAGTTAATCGAAGTCTATGAAAATTTTCTTTTGACTTGACATTCATCTGCAGCGGCGAATTGATTGAACCTCGCTTTTGCTACCACACCGTGTATAAATTCGTCTTGGTGAAAACCTAACTTGATTTCCAATGTTTGTTCTGCGTGACATTAGATTTGACGTTTGCACACATGCTTTACATTAGCTGTATTTCGTTGCTAACTAGTACAATTAAAAACACTAGCTAGCTTACCGAATTGCATGGAAAGCAACAATAAAAAGTAATCGAGTTGAGTTGGCTAAGCGCTTTCGACCTGATTGATAGTGTTGTATAGTGTTGCATAATCAAAAATAGGACACTATTGTGAACGAGCGAATGAAATGAACATACGAATGTGCAGTATAAACAAAAATAACAAAATAACAGCGTGGCGGCAGGGTGACATACATGGTTCAATTATGTACAGGTTGGCTCATCTCATCAGCTGATTTTATTTATGTCATTGCATGGTCGAAGGGATTGTCAAAAGGAGATGGCAAACTCAAAATGAAACAAACACATTGGCAACATTTTACTTACACATACAAAAACTGCTAAGTTTTACGTTTACATTCCATACCATTCGCACCAACACCAATACACAGATTTTGACAATTTGAACAGACATATTTTGTTGCTTTACAGATGAGCCAACCTGTATATAGTTGAACCATGGGTGACATACATACAAACAAACACATGCATTTCATGTATTTTTGTTTTTGTAATTCTCTGGGTTGAGTGTCAAAAACATACTGCGCTAGAAGTAGAAATGTTATAGCAGCGAAAAAAAGTAACAATTAGCTGATAAACCTCCACCATCTGTATGGTTTTTAGCCGGAGTCATTGGTGCCGTATGTCATATCGCTGTATCCGTATCCCTAACGTAATCAGCTGTTATCGTTACGACGGTAAACCAAAACCCAATTAGTTGGCTACGATACGGTTACGACCTTAGCGGCACCAATAATCGATTGCATTGATTCTCATAAGGTTGGTCGAATCAGCTGTTATAAGGTTACCGATACGGTTACCGATAAAGCACCAATGTCTCCAGCTTTTGGCATAATGAAACTGTTTAGCTAGTTGAAGCGTTTCAAGCTCGCTTGAAAAAAAAACACCTATTGTCGCAACGCATGCTTATTTGGGTTCGGGCAAAAAACGCCGGTTGTTTGCATGCGCTAAAAAACGCTGTGTGGTTTTATCAGGTTGGCATTTTAATCGGTGATAATTCATTATGAGCCCTGTCTTGAGCTACGCTGAACTGGAATATCCTTAATTTCGCTCGTTAAGGGGCTCATTTTTCAGTAAGGCGTACGTGTTTAGTAGCGATTAAAGTCTATTTATCATTTCAGTAACAACAACTAACTTCCACTGTCCACACCCGCAACAGTGGCCTAATCATCCGTCAAGTTATTTTGAGCTACGACAACTACAACACCCCTAACTAAACCTTCAGAATTGTTTTAAGGTTGAAAAGAATTCCAACATTTCTATATATGGGAAGCTTTCCGAGATCGAAAGGGTCCCCCAAGCCTGTAATGGAGTGAAGTTGTAGATCGAAAGATTGACATGGTAGCTTGTGAATTGACAGGAAACTTTGTGATGGCATGCCGCCCATCATTTTGCTTTCCCTGACATTTCATTCGGCTGTCAACTTTAATATTTCCTTGGGCGTTTTTTTCGGCGGACACGTACATCAGTATTTTTAAAGTAAAATTATCGTATAAAATTGTAATATTTTGAATAGAAATACATAAAACGCGTAGTTAAAAGTGTATTAAACTAAATAACAATTATAATTTTAACTTGGTTAAACATTTAACCAACAAAAACTTGACCAACAAAATACGTAAGCCGGCTTTTGAGCATTTAGTTGGTTATTTTTTGTGTATAGATTCGTTGCTGCATTGAGATTGTGGAAACCAGTGGCTGTTCCAAGTTTTTGCAAAATAATGACGGTAGACACAGCTACATAGCTGGTGTAAGGTCGAGAGTGATTTCATCATGGGAGAAACAGGAGCCTTTAATTAAATTAGCCGTTTTGATAATAGCGGCTGTGCTATGTAAGTAATATCGTTATAGATTTGTTCATGTTTATACTGAACACATAGTTGCTTGTCGTACTGAGAGAAAATCCTATTTGACTAATACAGAATGCTGAACCATTATAAACCTTTGCAATGTGCAAGCCAATACCAGGCCAGAGAATTTCTGGCTCAATCGAATTGCACTCAATTGGCTACCGTGTGACAGCAACTGTCAACTTGCATTTACACTCTAATCATATTTACCACTCAATATTGTTATCCAGAGACGGAATTAATTTAGTTACACGTTCTCTGACTTAGCGCGATTTTATTTTGTACCTTTGCTAAACCATTTTCTCTCATTACCATCTGCTCTTTGCAGCGTTTGCCACGCGCTTATTTTCGGTTCTCCGTTTTGAAAGTGTCATTCATGAATTTGATCCGTATTTCAACTATCGCACCACGCGGTTTTTGGCCGAACAAGGTTTCTACAAATTCCACAATTGGTTTGACGATCGAGCATGGTATCCACTGGGACGTATCATTGGTGGCACCATATATCCTGGGCTAATGGTGACTGCGGCAGGTCTTTACAGGATCATGTGGTTTGCTGAACATCACAGTTGATATACGAAATGTTTGCGTATTTTTGGCGCCATTTTTTTCTTCACTAACTACGCTGGTCACATATGCGCTAACAAAGGAAATACATGTAAGTACTACTGAAGTTGTATCAAAAGAGAGGTTATGCCTGCAAACATGTGCTCCACATGGTATGTGCTGATGCTGATGCTTTTTTCCCCAACAACATTGTGGTAATATATAAGAAATTGTATATCATAATCATATATCTCCATTCTAGAGTAATGGTGCTGGCTTGGTTGCAGCTGCTCTTATATCAATAGTACCTGGCTATATATCGCCGTTCCGTAGCTGGATCGTATGACAACGAGGGTATTGCCTTTTCTGCATGCTGCTTACCTACTACCTATGGATTAAGGCAGTGAAAAGTGGTGCTATATTTTGGTCGGCAATGTCTGCTTTGGCATATTTTTACATGGTTTCATCATGGGGTGGTTATGTGTTCCTAATCAATTTGATACCACTCCACGTGTTGGCTTTAATGATTACTGGGCGCTTCTCTCATCGTATTTATGTGGCTTACAGTACCCTTTATTGTGTTGGCACTATTCTGTCTATGCAAATTTCCTTCGTAGGATTTCACCAATACAAAGCTCCGAGCACATGTTGGTAAGTTGTATGAGAGTCATGATAATCTTATAAAGTAGCTCGGTGCACATGATGACTACTGTGATTTCTTGATAGGAAGAGTATGAAACACATATGAGTACTAAACACTAAACTGACAAAGAAAATATATATTGTAAAACTTGCTTGCAAGCTAAATTTACTAATTAGCTAATTTATCATTACCTTCCAGGCACTTGGCACGTTTGGTCTTTGTCAGATACACGCTTTTGTGGATTACATACAGGCACGGTTATCAAAAGAAAATTTTGAAATACTTTTTAAAGCCTTAATTTCGGCAATACTCAGTGCTGTGCTTGTTATAGGTACTTTGCTTACAATCACTGGCAAAGTGTCACCTTGGACTGGCCGATTTTATTCGTTGCTTGATCCTTCATATGCCAAGAATCACATTCCCATTATTGCATCTGTATCGGAACATCAGCCCACATCATGGTCGTCATTTTATTTCGACTTGCAGGTATGATATTCTTTACTCCTGACTTTGGGCTTGTTCGAGTTTCAATAACTGTCGCAGTACTCAAAGAAACCTCATTTATTTCTAAAACATATCTGGCTGGTTTGCCCAAACGATGTGTCTCTCTAAAGGAGACTTATGGATCATTTTCAATTTGGGAAAAAACCGTACTGCGGTAATGATTGAAACTTTAACGAGTTCTACGTGCAGGCAATTTTATGATGATAAAAATTTGGATGAGTGCGCCTTAATGTCCGTAAACATGTAGCGAATGTTAAAATTCGATTGCTACTGTTTATCACAAATTGATTACCGTACTTTTTGATCGCTGATATTCCTTGATTGGAAGAAATAAGAAGTTTAGTCATAATTTTACTTACTCTGCCCTTTTCTATTTTCAGATTCTGGTGTTTTTATTCCCAGCCGGTTTGTACTTCTGCTTCTCAAAATTGACCGATTCGAATATCTTTATTATACTCTATGGTGTGACTAGCATTTATTTCGCGGTAAGTGTTTTGCGATGTTTAATATTTTCGAGTTTGTACTCAAATGTTATTTTTACTTTTACAGGGGGTTATGGTGCGCTTGATGCTTGTACTAGCACCAGTCATGTGTATTTTATCTGGCATCGCTATATCTCATCTGCTATCGAAATATATTAGATGTATAGACGCCGGTTCGTCGAAGCCCGTAGAGAGTAAAAGGCAATACAAGAAACTAGAACAGCTGAGCAGTGGGGTAAAAAGCGAAGTTGCTATTGGTTTCGTTAGCATAATTACACTAATGCTTGTCGTTTATACATTCCACTGTACATGGGTCACATCAGAGGCATATTCCTCGCCCAGCATTGTACTCAGTGCGCGTTCACACGATGGTGGACGCATCATTTTCGATGATTTTCGAGAGGCGTACTATTGGCTTCAAATGAATACACCCGAGGTGAGTTTTAAGTAAAAGGATGGATTTTCAATGTAAAGTTATCGTGATGAATATTTGTAATTCTTGATAGGAAGAGTATGAAACACAAATGAGTACTAAAACTTAGCTGATTGCAATTTTCTATCAGAGACTATTAGTTAAAATTCTATTGAAAATAAATAATTATTTGTACACCGTATTTTAATTTAGGATGCACGCATCATGTCTTGGTGGGATTATGGTTATCAAATAACTGCAATGGCTAATCGCACTATATTGGTGGATAACAATACCTGGAATAATACACACATATCACGTGTGGGTCAAGCGATGGCCTCATCTGAGGAGAAAGCATACGAGATAATGCGCGAATTGGATGTTGATTATGTGCTTGTAATATTCGGTGGTTTAACTGGTTATTCATCGGACGATATCAACAAATTCTTATGGATGGTGCGCATTGGTGGCAGTACTGATCGTGGTGCTCATATTAAAGAGCGTGATTATTATGCTGCTAATGGCGAGTTCCGTGTCGATAAGGAGGGTTCGCCAACGTTACTCAATTGCCTAATGTATAAAATGTGCTATTACCGTTTTGGTCAAGTGTATACAGAAGGTGGCAAACCGCCTGGTTATGATCGTGTACGCTCTGCTGAAATTGGTAATAAAGATTTTGAGCTTGATGTTTTGGAAGAAGCCTACACAACAGAGCATTGGTTGGTGCGCATTTATAAAGTTAAGGATTTACGTAATCGGGGTGTGTAAGAAAACAGTGCCTACTTTTGCCAATATGTATTTGGCACTGAACAATGAATGAACCAGTGCAGTGATTTAGAAGTTTTGCTAAAATGTCAAATAAAACCGATCTTGTGGATTGCAAGAAAGCTGTTTTTATTGTACAATTCATTTTGGAATTGATGTTACTAAAAGCGGTGCTTAAAATGTTGATTATATATTTATTTTGTTCATTTAGGTATCAAAAAATAAGCTGAAACAAACTAAACTATTTTTTTTTAGAAACCCTAAATATATTTGTACACATACCATGACTTAATAAATAATATTAACTCTTCCACATTTACAGTAACAAAAATTAGATACAAAAGTTTTCTATTTAATTAAAAATTCGTAAAATTCTGCATATGTAACTATAAGTTTCTAAATAAGCTTTTCATACGAATAAAAAACTGAATGTATCTTTGCAATATCAACCGCATGTAGTACCAAGTTTCGCAATTTTTATATATTAATCAATGTATGAATGTCAAGAATCTAAAAGTAATTACATTTTGGCCATTTCCAACTCCTTTATTTTGTTTCAAGGTTTAATTGCTTTGGTTGGCTTACAAGCATTTAAATGAAGTTTCTATTGTAAGGCCTACGAACAAACGAACGTGTAGGAAAACTCCAATTCTGTTGAATTTAATAATAAATAAAATGAAATTTTCTATGATACGAAATACAAATCGCTTTGGTTATTATTTGGCAGAGATTTCCCATTCTGTTTTATTTGGCGGGAGTAGGGTTTGTGATACACAAATAAGTCCACTTTGTTCGTGGATCAAGATATTAATAGATAATCAGTAAGATATCAGATAGAAGAATCTAATTATCTGCATTTGAAATCGTAAGGTTGCTGATAAAGCTTGGACAGGAGTGATTTGAGCTATTCAACAAAGGTCCTAAATCAAAACCCCCACCATAGAACAGCACTCATTGCGCTAGACCTATCAAAAGCTTGGCACGTTACTGCAAGACTTGGAAGGGTCTACCCTTCCCCCATGTCTTAAAAGGTGGACCGAAAATTATTGGGGTGGTCGGCAGGCATCGGTACAATTTAGAAACGAAACATCAAAACCAAGAAGAATTAAACAAGGGGTGCCGCAGGGTGGTGTCCTATCCCCACTTTTGTTTAACTTCTACATATTAAAGCTACCTTAGCCACCAGAAGGAGTTACTATCGTTTCCTACGCCGATGACTGTACAATAATTGCCACAGGCACAGGCCCACAGATCGATGGGCTTTGCAACAGAATAAACGGCTACCTCCCTGATCTCTCCAGTTTTTTTCGCCTCGCGAAACCTGGCATTATCACTTTTATTATGGTCCACCCCTGTTGAAACTGCAAGTGTCCTTTGACTCCCGTTAGAGGACATTGATGACAATTTGTAATTGGTCGCACCTATTGGTTGGGCAAAGCACTGCTACAACAACAACAAAAACATCAGCTTCGGGTCCCTCACACCGTGTGCACTGGTGCACTATGACATCAGCCTAATGTACATCATGCCGTGGCCGATGCCACTTCCCTAGAGCTAAGCAGTATTCAAAACTAAGTACACCGAAACCAGAGATGCATTAGTTCACATCATTGAGCCGTATAAAAGGAGTAGAAACTTCTTGAAACTCTTTTAAAATTATGTAGGTAAATCAAAGCTCAAGCAGGGCAACATTAAGCCTGGATTAATATATGAATCTTTTTTGTTTATAACGGACTTGAGACCGATCTTTTGGGAAAACCTAAATTTTTGGTGAGATGGTGAGATGAGAAGGGAGATCGTGTAGTTGAACTAAATGTAAAATGAGACTAACGAAATAAAGAGTAATATAATAATATAGTTAGAGAAAAGAAGCAAGAGATTAGGTGGCAAAAAGAAAGAGTGGAAGACCATGAGAAAGATGACATAATAGAGAGGAGAGGAAGACCGAAAAGTAGAGCGGTAGGTAAACCAAAGTTCGGTCAGTACAAGGTCGGTAGATACTGCTTCTATAATTACAGATTTTTTATTAATTATTTACTAGTTATACAATATTTGTTAAATATTATAAAAATTAAGGGGATTAATATTATATGTAGTGGAAATTATACCCAAAATTGCCTCTTTAGTACCCATCTTCACTTACTTTGAGTGCCGACTTTAGTGATAAATGAGAGTACATCCAATTTGGTGGCTATGGCCTTGATGACCTCTTTACCAGCTGCAATATAAAGCAACAAATAATTCAAATTTTAAAAACCCAATTTTCCAAAACAATCTCACCTTCTCTATCTACAATCAAAACGCAGGCGTCGGCTTCTAGAATGCGCGCCAATTTGCCCAAAATAGCATTGGAAGGCAGACGAATGGCACGTCTGTTGACTGCATCAATTATTGGATTGTCATGTGGACGATTTAAGCTAACCATCTGATTTATAAGCCTATCCTGGATCACAGCGCCCAAAAGAGTACTGAGAATTAAAAAAATAATATCATACGGTGGCTCTCCAGAAAATTGCTTTCCCTAATCTTACGCACCCATCATCTGCATCGACTAAAGCTAAATGCTCGGCATTGCGCTCCTGTAGCGCTTCGATCGCTTTTGCAAAGATAACATCCGACTTAAGCACCAAAGGTGCTTTGAATCTCAATGCACTTAACGGTGTATTCCACCACCAGTGATTGTGCTCATTGACGACAGGTTTGAAATCGCGAGCCTCCATCCAATTATCCGATACACACTTTGTTAAGTAATTACGAATACTATCGGGTAGAATGACCACGCAACGCTGGTCGTCCTTCAACTCCTTAGCTGCTTCTAATGCGGCGTACATTGCAGCACCACTCGAACCACCACATAGTAAACCCTCCTCCTTGTTCAGACGTCTTGACATATTGAAAATGTCCTTATCATACATTTTAACCCATTTGTCCACGATGTTATAATCATTTACGGTGGACGTAAAAACATAACCAATACCTTCAACTTCAATAAAATCTACATCTGACTCGTTCAACTCTACGGGACGCGCCACAGTCGAACCATATGGATCGGCAGCAATTATTTTGCAGTTCGGCACTTTCTCTTTGATTTTACGACCAACACCCGAAAGCGTGCCACAAGTTCCTGCACACATTACCACCATATCCACTTTTCCATCTGTCTGCCACAAAATTTCCTCGCCTGTACCATCATAATGTGCGAGTGGATTGGCAGGATCGCGAAATTGATCCATGACAATAGCGTTCGGTAGTTCCCTTTCCAGACGTTGCGCCCAACCAATCAAACCTTCTGGACTGTCGTAAGGTATGTCATCACGCGTACGTAAAATCTCAGCGCCCAAGGTGCGTAAGCTGGAAATTTTCTCATTCGACATTTTGTCCGGCAAAAGGCTTATGCATCTGTAACCTCTGACAGCTGCTGCCATTGCGATGGCGATACCAGTGTTGCCTGAAGTCGGTACAATAACCGTGTAGCCAGGTTTCAGCTTACCCTTCTGCTCCGCCTCTTGTATCATGCGATAACCGATGCGATCCTTGACGGAGCCACCAGGATTGAGGTACTCGCATTTAGCATCTAAGAAAAGTGGAAGAGATCCGTTTAAGGACCAATCCTTTTGAAGCGAGTAGAGAAGCAAAAAAATACTTACACATTTCACATTTAATGCCCTCTGATTGAGGTATGACATTAAGTCTTACAAGTGGCGTACATCCAATCGCTTCTAATATATTTGGTGTCAATTTTTGGCGTTGCGGCCTGAAAATATTAATCATTACATAATTCTTGAATTAAATGAATTAAGAACCGCTGAATTTGCTTACATCGGTCGATAAGTATGCGGGAATTTTTCTTTCGTACCCAAGTGCCAGGTGCAATTGGATGGCAACGCAGGGTCCACAAAGTAATGGGCACGCTCATGCTTATCGGCAGCCATTTTGAATTAACTGTAAGGGAATAATTCATATTCATGTTAAAAATTTGGCACTCATGTTTATTCTGACGAAATAGGGGGTAAGCTTCTCCCATTCACAATACCTCAGCCAACTTAAATTAGTAATTGCTTGTTTGTATGTAAACTTAGGCCCTAGTAAGCCCCAAGCCTGGAAATAGTATAGTATAGTATGTTTCGCAGTCTGTATTGATAGGCATGGTTCTTCTGAACGGAGTAGTGTTGAAAACCCCCAATATCAGTGCTCATCTTTTATTCTATTCTCGTATTACATTTTTTTCTGATTGTTGGGGGAACTATGTAGTAAATAGACACCTCGGAGTCGATGTGTTTTTCAGTTGCGGCGTTTCCTTTCATGGTCTAATTCGAGTTTCTTAGATGCAAATTTTACTCAATACATTGGCGTACTGAATTTACTTTCTCTTGATAAATGCCCAGTATATTCACAGAAGCAATCACAATGGAGGTAATATAATGGAGGGCGCAAAAATATCGCTTCCGATTCACTCTGCTGTTTTTGAGCCAACCGAATTAAACAAGATATTTGGGGAGTTGTGGCAGCCCGCTTTTATGGTACTTTAGCTCCACTTCGAACATTTTTTAAAGACTATAGGAAATTGGGACTTGCTCGCATGCTATCCGTATTGCAGAATTACTTGATTTTACTTTTGTCTGACCACTGTCGCGTTAGTTTTGTCGAAGTCTAGCTAACAGGAACAAAGCCCATAACTTAGTTAACTGAGAACGGCGCACGACTTCCTTTAAGTCAAACATTCTTGCTCACTCCACCCTCTCTTACCATTAGGAACTTGAGGTCGTAAGAATTCCCTGCTAAATTTTTCTATTTAAAAGCTAAAATTATAATATAAAATTATAAAATAACTATATATAAAGCCAAGTAGCTAAAGCTTGAAGCTAACCACCTGCTACGTGTGTCTACGTTTGCATTCATATTTGTATTAGGGGGCGTATACGAGGTTGTTACTTAGGTTAGATAATCAAAAACTTAATGAATCCCACGAATCAATGCTGTGCTCAAGAAGAGAACATTTTTCGTATTGCATAATCTAAACCGAGTACTCGCATGGGTATCGAGAATAAGGGCCCCATATAGAGGATTTTAAGACGTCTGTCACCTTTTTTCCCTAAAACACTCTGACCTTTACTTTTCTGTTCCCATAGCAGAAGAATATAAAAAACACTCGGGACCAGAGCGTCGTCATTCATTCGCGTTACAGGAGATACGCGAGATCTTCGTTCGATGAAATTAATTCCTTGTCTACTTAGTCCAATGTAGCAATGCTAACGATTTTTCGCACAAAGTCGAAATGACAGCTAGTACTTCGCCACGCACTTGTTCGTCACTAGAAATACATTTATTGCCTCCAGAAAGTCCTTACCAGTCGGAGCGGAGCTTTTGATTTTGCACATTTCCTAACTGGTAAATAGCGAGATGATGAATTTGATACCCTGGCCCCTGACGATGGAATCTCTGTTTCACCAACTAACTTATATGATGTCCTGAGAACCCTTATTAAGCCCCCCACTAGTAAAGGAGAAGAGTGAGATTAGTGTATAAAAATATTTATTATTGAATTAGGCATACGATAATTGTTTTTTATCTTATATAAGTACATAGGTAAATATGCTACTTAACAATTATTTATGTGTTTTTGCACGTTTAGAATACAAATTCAGTACATTTAGTCCCTTATTGCCAGAAACATGTTTGTAGAAAAACCAAAATTTCGAGACACGCTTAGAAGTTTACTATTTCTCAAAAATCAAGGCAGTTTCCTGTCTTAAATTGTAAATTAATATAATTTGCATTCACGCAAGACACTTGAAGTTTTCGAGTGAAAAGTTCTCCTGCCCGTAATGCCGACGGCGAGTACCGAAAAAGGTATGATGATAAGCTGAATAAGCTTTACGCAGATATGAATATAGTGCAGCGCATAAAAGCCCTAAGGCTTCGCTGGCTCAATCATGTTATGTGAATACACGAAGCCGCACTGGCCAAGAAAGTAGTTCAGTCGACACCGTAGCCTGGAAGCAGTGGAAGATGGAGACCCTCAGCGAGTTCTCAATTGGCGTCAATTAGCGCGAAATCGGCATAGCTGTTGTGAGTTGTTACGAATCGACGAAATCGCTTAGCCGGTTAAGCGTCACTAATGATGATTAGCCGGGTAGCCGGGTATCATTAGCCCTATTGTATAGATTTCTGTTTGCTGGAAAGATAGAAATCAAATTTCCTATATCAGTGAACAGCACACTTAAAACTCAAATAAAACCACCGAAACTTGAAAACAGCAGCAAGGACATATGCAGTGTTCGATTGGACCAATATTAGTAGTACACTTTCTAATGAGCTGACATCACTTATCAGATTTTCTCAGTAATACTTTTTCTTCGTCTACTAATAAATGTTGTTGTTGTTGTTGTAGCGATAAGGACATTCCCCGAATACCGGATGCAGATCCGGTACGTTCAGGTAACAAGCACCATAAAGGTACTAGCCCGACCATCTCGGGAACGTTTTGGTATGGTCACATGAAACCTTTTAGGCCATACCGCCCTCCCACCCTCTAGATCCATTTGGACTTCGGGGTCGCCAGAGCCTCGGCTGTTAATGAAACAGGATTCGCCACGAGTAGGTGACGTTGACAATTTGGAGAAGCTATATATTGCGCTGGCAACCCCTTGAGAGGGTTGCGCTGCACAACCCCTTGAAGCCATTCGGTATTTTAGTCGCCTCTTACGACAGGCATACCTACTGCGGGTATATTCTAAGCCCTCTAAGCCGCTGGGGTCATAATAACTAATAAATGTCGTTTAGTATGGTAAGTAAGCGGCAAAGTAGTTGCCATCTTCAAAGATGTATGTGAGCTGACTTGGCTGTTGACAGATAATAAATTCGAAACTGTGAATGACCTCATCTGTCTGGAAACCTCAATGAAAATAAAACAAACACAGCCTAGAAATCCAAGGGAGAATCACACTTGTCACTCAAAATGTAGTTTAAACTGAGTAGATACCTGGAAAATTCTTATCTCCACGAACAAAAATCACGCTTTATTCCCGTTATATCACGGCTTATGGCTTGGTAATATAATACGAATGCCTGAAGTGGCTTCAGCTCAGTAGGTACTCCTATCGACTCCGTATTTCAAAGCAGAGGAAGAAGAGTACTCCAAATAGCTGCAGGAAACAGGCGAAATGTTTAGCAAGCAAGGTTGTAGCGGACAAATCTCTCATGACGGGGTTAATAACTTAATTGCACTGGTTTCCGGAACGCAACTTATCACCTTCCGGCAAGAGAACATCAGCATCGATAATACTCCTCAAAATGTCTATAAGGTTTATAAGAAGAAAATTTTGACTGCCCATATCTGCTTAGGCGGCATTTTCAACTCTTTATACTCAGCTGAGCAGAGCTCACATAGTATATAAATTTTGTTCGTATAACGGTACCTCGTAACAGCATAAACTAATCGAGATAGATATAGACTTCTATATATCAAAATGAATTCATTCAGTCCGTCCGTCCGCCTGTCTGTTAACACGATAACTTGAGTAAATTTTGAGGTATCTTAATGAAATTTCGTATGTAAATTCCTGGGCACTCATCTCAGATCGCTATTTAAAATGAACGAAATCGGACTATAACAGCGCCCACTTTTCGATATCGAAAATTTCGAAAACCGAAAAGTGCGATAATTCATTACAAAGGCGATAAAGCGATGAAACTTGGTAGGTGGGTTGACCTTATGACGCAGAATAGAAAATTAGTAAAATTTTGGACAATGGTCGTGGCACTGCCCATTTTAAAAGAAGGGAATTTAAAAGTTTTGCAAGCTGTAATTTGGCAGCTGAGTATGTAATGTTCGGTTACACCCGAACTTAGCCTTCCCTACTTGTTTTAGTTTAGTTTAGTTTCCAAATCTCGGCTGCCGTTTCAAAAAGGCCCTACCTCAGAAAATGTTTGAATAAGGCCCTGTTATAGAATTTGTTTCAAAAACGGCTTATCTCAGAATTCAGTTGAAGAACGCCTCATTTCAGAACTGCTTCCGCAAATACCCCAGTTGCTGTCAAAACGTATTGAATTTGAGTTCGTGGCGTTTTCGAAACGGCAGCCGAGATAGGGTGAGATATGACTCAGCATAGTAAATTTTTCACAAAAGCCCTCGGCGTACCTATTTTATTACTGAGCTGATTTAAGCCTGCAAAAAGGAGAATTCGTTAAAAAACTGATGTTGGCATACCTTCAAATAAAACTCAGCACCATCATTCCGTGCAGTACCATCAGAAACAATATAATATCAGAAACATATAATATCAGAAACAATATAATATGGAGACATTGCATAGACGAAAAAATCGTGTGAGGCAAGCTTCACAAAATTCTAGTAGGTCACATTCACCACTTACCACAGCAGAATTTGTTAAACT
This sequence comes from Eurosta solidaginis, assembly GCA_029619165.1. NCBI lineage: Eukaryota > Metazoa > Arthropoda > Insecta > Diptera > Tephritidae > Eurosta > Eurosta solidaginis. The sequence goes on from JARSSU010047716.1 coordinate 17,635, forward strand.
ACCACTGTCTGTATTTGTTATTTAATAATTATTTGTACACTTTTTATTCAGCTAATGTGTTTAGAATTTTAACTTTTTACCTCACTAAAACTCCAATCAGTGTATTTCTGTGCTTAAATTATGTTAACATTGTGTTAAAGTTTTTGGTGTGGTGAAAGTGACCTACTAGTAATTTTGTTACGCTCCGCGATCTGCTTTCCACCGACGTTTCGCGCGCATGCAATATCTTTATATTCAAAAATTTTTGGTAACATGAACCAATAAACAGATTCCGCATTAAAAAATGAGAGCAAAAAAATCATAGTTACTGGGAAATACATTTTATTGGCGTGACGTCACGCTTTTGACAACGTGTTTCATTGCTGACGCAGTGTTCAGACTATTCCAATCGCAGATTTTGCTCCGCTCTTACCTCGTACTACATTTTTATCTCGAAGGTTTATTTGGGCCGAGTTGAAAACTAAATAGTATCACTACCTAAATAGTATACTACTAATACATACGAAAAGCTTATTGTTTATAAGTGACGATTGGATGAAATGACGTGAATTCATTGTTCATGTCTTAAGACATGTTTGTGTTCACATTCTAATCACAGTTTTAGTACTTTTTTTCGTACGGAATGATAATAGACAGGAGTAAAAATGTGTCCGGAAGCGATCTGTAAATCCTGTCAAAATTCACATAACAGCACTTCTTGAAATTTTATATAAAAATGATGTACGTTGAGTCAGTAAGGTCAGCTAACCTGTTTGCGATAACAATTGGGAGCACCAAGCGAAGTCAAATCTTCCTCCAACTGTCTCTCCTAACTCAGTGAGTTCTTCTCTTTTCCTCTATATACAAACTGCCGGAGCGTATTAGTTCCTCCGCATAACATGACCTAGCTAGCGAAGCTTTCTGTTTTTATTCGCTGCACTATAGTCATATCTGCGAAAAGCTCATATAGCTCATCATTATACCTCCTTTCGATACCCGCCGTCGACATCATGGATAGATTATAAATCTTCCGGAGAACCTTTCTCTCCAATACTCCCAAGAGCCATCTCATCTTCTCTCGACACATTCCACGATTCCGAGCCATACATCAGGACTGGTATGATGGGTGACTTTTAGAGCACGAATTTGTTCGTCGAAAAGGCTTTACTTTCATTGCTAAAAGCACTTGTTGCAGGAGTTATTCTCCATTCGATTTCTAGGCCGACATTGTTTTTGCTTTTAATGCTGCTTCCCAAATAGACGAAATCCTTCACAGTCCTCGAATTTATATCCGTCAACAGTGTCGTGACCAAAGGCCACGAGGACAGCAGTACTTCGTCTTGTCACATTTACTGCAAGACCAACTTTTTTGCTTCTTTATTTTATCAACTCTTGCCTCCATGTTTGAACAGCCGGCGGGTATCCCGTCCATTACTTGGCACCTTGTGATTTTTAGCAGTGATATTGCTATTCTCACTTCACCATAGCCGATGTGGGAGCGTATTTTTCATCACCGGCGATCGGGGTATCGGGTTTGTCTTCCCCCACACTCTGTACGTCAGTTATCATGTCGCCATTATCGTTCCTACAGGAATCTGCCCCGGTCTTGATAACTTTTTTGCTGAGCAACATTTCATGGTAAAAACACAATCGAAGGGTTTGCCAAGCCACCAATCAATTTGATGCTAGTTGTTCGCCCGCTTTCTAAAAGGAAAAAAAATATACTCCGAAAATAAATTTTTACTCGACGTAGTCGTTTACTCAGGACTCAGGTAGACAGTTTTAAATACTCCGAACACTGGTATGAGAGAAATGTATAAACGAAAACTTCAAAAACGCTACGTCACCAAACTTTTTTCAAATTCGATTACAAATACAACATTCCGGAATGCGGGATCTGTGGCTCATTTGTTTATGGTGCAGTACAATCATTTCAATTATCAACTCAAGTCAATAAATTTAGGTGATAAAACTGTTCACTTTGTAATTATTTTTTTTAGATTTTATTTACTACAATCACTTACACCAACGCTTTACGAAAACACAAATTGACTTTCTCCGATATGTGGCCTCTAAGCTAGTGATATTTTCATTAGCAACTGAAAAAATGTTCTGATGATTATATCTAGAGAGCCTTGCTTTGATTTTCTTAAGAGAACGAATAAATAAGTACAATGATGCCCGTTTTGTTTAGCAGCAAAATGTCAAAAGATTATACATACATATATACATATATAATGACGATGCTGATCCCGTGATCACAAACTGCTGTTGGAAAATATACATATAGCCACTCTGCAGCTATTATTCTAAGATCCCGTGATCTGCCAGACCTTCGTCATTTTATAGGATCTGAAATTTCGTCAGCCAATACTTCCACCTGAAGTGGGAATCGTGTTATATTATGAAGTCCATTATCACTTTAGCAGTGGCGTAGTCAGGGGGGCAAGGGAGCATCTTGCCTCGGGCGCTACTCACAGGGGAGCGCCAAATAGTCCGCAAAGCAGAACTTGCTGGATAATTCGTATTTTTATTGATAACTGATTTCTGGAAAAATGATTTCTGGAAAAAAATTTCTATACTAAAAATGCATGCATATATCCGGAACACTTGCGGCAGGTTGTGGAATAATTGAAAGCATATATCTTTTTTCTCACGTTCAACGTTACGATGGGAATTATTAAAAAATGCTTTAACAAAAACTGTCAAACGTGAATCTGAAACACGATGAGCGCCAGAATACAAGCGGTTAGCGTTATCGTCGATGGGCTAGAGAATGTAGTAGAACACTTAGAACAATTAGCAGAGGACACTAACACCACAAGTGACACCAGAAGCGAAGCTACATTCTGTTGCAAAATATACTAAATTTTAGTTTCATAACATTAGTTCATTTCTGGTATGAAATCTTAAGGAGGATTGATCGTGTGCAGCTCAGATTACAAGATCCGGGGATGAATTTTAGAGAAGCGTATCATGATCTTAAATCATTAGCGACTGAACTATCCGAAATTCGAGACACTCTCTGTGAAGAAGCAATAGAAAAAGCGAAGTCTCTTTGTGAAAAATGGGATATTGATATAGTAAAACGTGTAAGAAGGCGCCGCAAAATCCCGGAGAATCGGCTAGAGATGTTGGTCTTTCCGCAGAATGTGAAATTTCTCGCGTTATGAAAGTGTTCTCGATCGTATCCAACAAGAAATACGTACAAGATTTACACGACTAAATGACCTTAATTTTAAATTTGGATTTCTCTAGACGTTGGAAATTTGTTAAACAGGATAATAACGACTTGAAAGAATTGTAAGAACTTGGGTGAATTTTATAATACAGATTTCGATGGAACAGAACTTTTATCGAAATATGTGACTGCAAAATATTACTTCGCAGTAGAAAAGAAATTGAACCTAAAACTCCGTTAGAATTACTTACTTTATAATCTCGTATGGAGGAGATGTTTTTCCAAACTTGCGAGTGGCACTTCAAATACTCTTGACTATCTCAGTATCAATTGCTAGCTGCGAACGTTCATTCAGCAATTAAAACAAGAAGGAAGGCTAAGTTCGGGTGTAAACCGAACATTACATACTCAGTTGAGAGCTATGGTTGACAACATAAGGGGAAATAACCATGTAGGAAAATGAAACCTAGAGGGAAACCCTGGAATGTGTTTGTATGACATGTGTATCAACGAAAGGCATTAAAGCGTATTTTATGAGGGAGTGGGCCATAGTTCTATAGTGGAACGCCATTTAGGGATATAGCCATACAGGTGGATCAGGGTTGACTCTAGAATGCGTTTGTATCTCTCAACAAAAAAAAACAAACCAACACGAGGATGAGAT
>JARSSU010047717.1:0-7500 GCA_029619165.1 Eurosta solidaginis
GGACGCATGGCTGTGACGCCAACGCCCGAGGGACATTCAGTGCTCTCCAATTACGCTTCGCACGTGAAGACCTCAAGTAAAGTGGTTGTCATTTAATGCGTTAAATGCGGCTGGTAGCGTCAGCAGTCGCACTTTTTTCACTTTGTATACAACAAATTGGAGCCACCGCCAATAATTGAGTTGGTACCGCCAATCTAAAACGCTACTCTTCAAATCTATCGTAAAAACAGCCGTGTCGCACCAGAGTACACCAACACCACAAGTAGCTTGGTATTTAGGTGGCATTACCAACGATGTGAACTAGCATAAGCGACGTAAATCTTCCGAAACTGTACGCTCACTTAGCGATTTGCAACGTAATGAGGATTAGGTTTCGAACAACTGGTGTGTCTACTAATCGTAATGGCAAATCTCATGGAGTGGTACTACGTTTGGATACACCAAAAATCCGAATATTAAATTTTATCGCCACACTGAGATATCAACGCATCCCTGGGCCACCCGCAAACCGCAAGTAGTAGAGAAAAGACCAAAAATGCTGTTGACATTATCGTAGAACCGTAAGCAATAAAGTGCCCGCTTCAAGTTTGGTTGGCTATATAGTAGGAAGATGTTCGCAAGAAATGAGACACGATGGCTGGGTAGCGGTGGTGTGCGCCATAAAAAACAACTTTTGTCAAGCCGCGAATTGTAGCGGTCGTGAATTATTTTTTGTAACACGCCTGAAAAATTCAATGGTCTAACCTTGCTAGTCCGATGTCATACAGATTAATGTAGGCATGGTAAAGTGCACGAGAATTTCGAATAGCTAAGAGAGAGCTACTTAAATCGTTCTCTTTTTTTGTCTTCGCATCGTTTCTCAATAGTGGCTTAGATATGAAGTGAAGCACGCGCCCAGCTTTTATCCGGTTGTGGTGAAACTAATTAACGCAAGCATTGAGATCGACAAGCAAAAAATTGACATGGCAAGTTAGTAGCGCAGATTCTTTCAAAATTTTTCCGATTTGAGCATTTCTTGAAGGTAAAAAAAGCAATAAGTTGGCCGAAAAAATTGTCCGACATGTCCTTAAGTAGTCGATTGTTGTATTTACATTGGCACCTGCTTAACGATATATCGCAGCAGGAAGCAGAAGAAGACGCAATTTAAAATTACAACAAATTTTTCCATTTTTTTCATAATTTTCTTTGATCTCATTCTTTTTGCTCTCTCCACTTTTATCTCTTTCATCTCGTAAATAATCAACGCAAATACGTGTAAGCATCTACATCTACGCGCCAATTACCCACATCCAGCATCTACTATAAAACGTCAGCGGAACACTATACGCGCAAATACAAATCCATGTTGGTGTCATCACGTATGGCAGCTCGTCATCATCCACCTTATCCGTTGCCGTTGCAAGAAGTGAAACTCCCGTTGCCGCCACCTCGGCTGGCTCAACAACAGCATTCACGTATCGCATGTAACGATGATGAACGGCGGTGGTGCTTCATACTGCACTATGGACCGGCCTGCTGCATATACGCTCTATAAATATTTTCATTGTTCCCTTTATAAGTCGGTAGAGGGGACGCCATCGAATTCACGTTATCTAAAGCGCACGATAGAGGATGGTAAGACATGAAAGCCTATATTCAAATATTCTCAACTACGAACTTAAATATCAGCGAGTGCGAGAAGAAAAAAAAAAAACAGAGGAAAGCAATTATCGAGAGATTCATGTTTTAGCTTTGTTAATTACTGATATTTCAACATACAAAGCACTAAGCTGAACAAGGTAAAGGATAAAGGGCTTCCAGATAAATTCTAAGGGATTTGTACACAAACCAGTCTGATAAAGCGGGACGACTAAGCAAAAAAGTGTAGTTTCCAAATAGTTTGTTTCAGCATTTGGTACGATACTATAATTACAGAGATAATATCAGCCAGCGTGTACTCGTCTGGTAGACCTGGGTTAGACTGTATACTAGCCGTAATGAACTTGGTTCGGGGAGCTCGTCATCAGCAGTCTCTGGAACTTGCTTTTATGATTAGCGGTGAAGATTACAGTCTCATCCGCGATGTCGCTGAAGATAAAGGAAAAATTATGTCATAACAAAGGTCTTCTCTGTGGCGTCTGAAGTGACCTAAAAATCCTCTTATACTGTTTTCACACAGAACTCTAATGATCTCATTTCACCTGCTAATGAAATCGTAAATTTTTTTGCTTCACACAGAAGTAACTGCTCGATTAGTATGAAGGATGAGACAGACAATCATGGCGGAACGATACAAGGTGGGCAGCATGGTGACATACCTACAAACAAAAAAAATTCCATGTACTTGTAAATTCGATGGACAAATGTCAAAATCGTACTGCGCCGGTAGTTGATGTATCAAATCAAATAAAAAAAGGTTATAATCAGCTGTTCGATGCGGCCACCTTGTATCGTTCCGCCATGCAGACAATGACATTTGCTTTGACAAATGACATTTTGAAGCACTGAACACACCAAAAACTAAGAGAAGCGGAACGCTGCCACAGAGTTGCATTGTGCTTTTGACTTCATTAGGCATTCGATTAGCTCTAATGAAATAATAATAGGATTCGAATTTTGTAGGGAAGATGAGCTCAATAAGCTCTTATGTAGAAAATTGCCTTATTATTCAATAAGCCGTCTGTGGTAAAATATTATTAGCCTTCATTTGTGGAGATTTGTTTATATTAGTACTGTTTCTATAAGTGTCTTTCCCTCATTGCTAGCTATCGCTAGAGATGGCACCACTCCCAAGCTATAAGTTGACATTGTTATCCGCCATATAATGGAGGTTAATATCTACTAAGCGGTTCAGGCTATTGACATTACCTCTGAGTTCGCATGGCTGACGCTACGTATTGGTAGCCTCTCATTTTGATATCCAATGAGGCGAAAGCTGCGTCATTAAATTTAGGACATCGCCCCAGATCCCACAGCACACCCCTTCCAAAATTTTAGCGTCAAAGATTTCCACTGCAATGTCTTCCCCAGTGATTTCGGGCCCTCCGTTGTATCGCGAAAGAGCTGGGATGGTTGAAACTGTCAATCCACTGAAATTTTAACGAAGCTTGTTTATTTCATTAATGTTGCCCCTGGGTAAGCTAAGAGAAGGGTAGGCTTCTTAGCAGAGTACGAATGGTTGGTTTGTTCGCTTAATAAAAAGTAATGAAGTTAGCTCAAGTTGATGAGGATTCTGTGCTGTTAAAAGAGTGGTCGACATACCTCCCGAGAGAGATCGCGGTTTGATCCATTTAAAATCAGTGACGCCAAACCTTCAGACAAAGAAGATTTCCTGTACAAATCATTTCGATCGGAGCTAATATCGGGGTTGGGATATAATAATATATATCCCATACAACCGATCGTTCAGATAAAGGGGTTTTCTTGCCATTTTTTATATTTATCTTAAAATCTATGTATGTAACATCTCTTCACTATATATTTCTATCTTATACAGCCCCATATTTGGAGATACGAATGGGATAAGATTATTGTGCGCCCCATTCAGAAAGGTATGAAGTCTTCGGCACAGCCGAAGACAGTCCGTCCTACTTGTTTTTTTTTTCAGATAGTGTACCAGACGCCGATGAATTAAAAAAAATTCATATTCATAGTTGGTCCCTTATAGGACTTCTATGCTAGTTATTAATATAGAAGTACGGGATAAAATATTGATGGGTCTATTGAACCTCCATATTTGCTTCTATTGCGTCTTTTTGAACTCTAAGTTGTTTTCATATTAGTTAAGTGTGCTGATGTGTGCATCAAGGTCATAGTAAAGGACGACTAGGTGGAAACGAACGCAGAGCTCAAAAATTACTTTGGGAAACAATTAAGTGAGCTTTTTCAGACTAAAATAATGGCAAACAACCAAATTACAATAAAGTTACCACTTGGCTGTATTAGCAAAGTTGAGCCTCTCTACATAAGCTTCAAATTTAAAGCTGTGTTTGCAACTTTTTTTTATTTCGTACGGGAACAACCAATACTACTAAGTTGTGTTACTATTGGCATGATTTGACATAAAATTTATTCCATAAGCAAAAAATCTAAATGGAAGCAGCTGTTGTCTTTGTATACCGGTGGTATTCTAGCCAAATTTTTTGCAGAAATGTGTATAATTACAGCAGCGAACATGAAAAAAAGCATTGGAAATTTCATCATAATTAAATTAATTTTCTCATTTTAATATTTAACACTATCACGAAATCTGTAAGTGAAACTACGCAAATCAATGTCTAAAATATGTTCGAAAATTGCGAGGACAGTTTCGAAATAATGTCGAAAAATCTTGAAAATTTTCGAAAATTTCTGAAATGATTTTTGTGAGTACATCTTTGCAGATCAATCCGCTTTAGTCTAGCGAAGTAAAGTTAAAGATCTTCTTAAGTTCGTACTGGTTTGACAAATTATTTTTCCGAAGGGTGTTTTGCGCAGGAGTTCTTTTTTAATAAAAGAAACCCGAAATACCCTCGGAAATTTTTTTTAAACCTTAACAATTTTTAGACACCTTTGACTTGTACTTTGTAGACAAGAAATCATTGAACTACAAAAGCGCATACTCGAAAAAATTAGAAAACTCTAAATATAAACTTCAAAAGTTTGTTCTGAAATTCATAGAAATTTCTCATATTATCGAAAATAGATATTTTAATTTACGAAAATTGGACAAAAAATTTGTAATGCTATTTTCGTATTCACTGGTGTATATCTAGATTCTTTAATCAATATGCAGCATATCATAAAGGAACAATAGTCGAACTAGTTTCTTTATTTTATGTAAATGTTAGTGATCACATAAAAATTATATGCTGCATTGGCGCTTTGAATCAAAACAACAGTTTTGCAGTTATGAGTATGAATTTATATGTATATGTATTTATGTTCATTTTTTGGCATAGGAATGTGGGCTAAATTTCTAGTGAATAAATATTGCAATAAAGTGCTAAAAATTTGTTGCTGTTCAAGCTCATCATACTTTAATGTATGTACGTACGTGTGTATATTTGCATCAATTTCTTTCAAGCAATAACAACCACTTTCTTTCGGCCATTATCGAAAACAACCGCACCACCACCCAATCTGCTTAACTCACACACACACCCTCATTTCTCACCCTTACTATGATTTCATTGATTCACATCGAACTTCTTTTCACTCATACTTTCCTATTCTACTTATGTCCTTTTTGTTACAATAACCTAATTTTACGTATGTTACATAAATCGATGCAAATAAATTTTTATGATCAAAAGCGCAAAAAATAATTTTGTTTGTTATTGTGAATTTCTCGATTTGCATTATGACTTGCGACATCAGCTGTGCATTTAATGTTTTTCGACCTCGTTGGCTGTATGCACATACTGAAACACATGTGCAAGGATTTTCTAGCTTGCGCTGTGGCTCCCGTTGTGGATAATCATTTATGTTGCATAATTTAAGGCTCTTTAATGAAACTTTGCAAAGAAGGGATATTATTTTGTTGGTACTAAAGAAAAATCAGCAGGTATTGATTGCGTAAAGATTTACAATTGTAATGAACATATGTGGGAGCATAGAAACCGTTCAAACGGAAACCTTAAATATTTACAAACATTTGAACTTTTTATTTTGAGTTCTATAAATTTTGTGATGAGTATGCAGTTTGTAGCCCATCAATATTAGTCAACAAAGTACAAGATATATGACTCTTAATACTCGCATTGATTGCTGACAATTTGTTTTTCTGCGGGTGTTTTAAATTTTCTTCCATATAAAATATTTTTAGATTTGTTATGCAGGAAAATCTGAAAAACCTCTCCAAAAAAGTTTTCAAAAATCAATTAAAAATTTGAGACACTATAACTTTATTTTGTAGACTAAAAAAATATTCATGAACTCAAAATAAAGGAGTTAAAAATTTTCGTTATGATTTTCCATGATGTTCGTAATGTTTTGAAAAACCTTTTGACAGTTGTTGCGTAGTTAGTAACAAATTTTGATTAAAGTTTTTTCTTAAAGTATAGAAAATAAAAATAGCATGAGTTTTATAACAAAATGTGATGCAAATTGCTAATTTTATTAAGCATACATAAAGGAATAGAGTAACGTTTCCTGCCAAATTTCATCATGACATCTTCAACGACTGCCAAATTACAGCTTGCAAAAAATTTTAAATTTCCTTCTTTTTAAAAGTGGCGGCGCCACGCACATTGTCCCAATTTTCTTTAGTTTTCTATTCTGCGTCATAAGTAAACTCACCTACCAAGTTCATCGCTTTACCCGTCTTTGGTAATGAACTATCGCACTTTTCGGTTTTTCGAAATTTCGATATCGAAAAAGTGGCGTGGTTACAGACCGATATTATTCATTATAAATAGCGATCTGAGATGAGTGCTCAGGAACCTACATACTAAATTTCATCAAGATACCTCACAATTTACTCAAGTTATCGTGTTAACGGACGGACATGGCTCAATCAAATTTTTTTTCGATCTGATGATTTGATATATGGAAGTCTATATCTATCTCGATTCCTTTATACCTGTACAACCAACGTTATCAATCAAAGTTAATATACTCTGTGAGCTCTGCTCAATCATGAGTATAAAAAAAATCAGGGCCATATTACGTTATTAAATAGCGTATTATAGTATTTATAAAAAGTTTGACGTTGCATACTTATCGTTTTAGTGAAAATGGTTATCGTAAAACGTAATACGGACAAGTTTGTGTGGACGTGTTCGCTGTGAACCAAACATGCAAATACGTGTTCAGCGAAGCATTCCGCCCACATCATATTGATAGCTGCGTACACAATCAGAGAGTATTCCTGTACATTTGTATATTTTTTTTTCAGATAGTGTACCAGACGCCGATGAATGTAAAAAAATCATATTCATAGATTGGTCTTAGGACTCTATTTGCTAGTATTTAAATAGAAGAAAGGAGATAAAGATTGAGGGTCTATAGAACCTCAAACTCTTGCTTCTATCGTCTTTTGAACTCTTAAGTTGTTTTCATATAGTTTAAAGGTGTATGCGAGGTTGCATCAAGGTAAGGCAAAAAAGACTATGTGACAACGAATGCAGAGCTCAAAAATTAGTTGGAAACACATAATGCAGCTTTTCAGACTAAAATAAGGCAGACAGACAACCAAATTACAATAAAGTTACACTCCGGCTGTATTAGCAATATTTCCAAAGAGGATTAGATATACAAGAGGGCGCACTGTAGAGTTTCTAAATGGCGCTGAAACAGGTTGGTGTTCCTCTAGAAAATCAAATTAGTGTCACCATGCGTTTTGTTATTCTGTCCGCACCAGCCTGGGCTGTCATTTTTATTTCTTTCTTGTTTTGTTCGTGCGCGCGGCCATTTTGCACTTTTGTTTTGTTTTCATTTATGAAGTTTGTTTGGTAATCCAATAAAAAAAGTATTGATTGTCACTTGATCGGTTGATTGGCATTTGATAAAGCTTTACAAAGTGAAATTGATATGCAAAAA
>JARSSU010047717.1:12500-36873 GCA_029619165.1 Eurosta solidaginis
TAGCATCGAATTGAATGAGAAAACTTTTTCCACATTGCGTTTCTGCAAATGATGTCGCAGACAGCTACGTTTATTCATTCATATTATCATACATACGTACATATGTATGCTCAACTTATACAAATCAATGAATTCATTATCTATATTGTTAGTTTGTAGTGATGCGTGGTTGCGATAATTTGGAAAACCGCTTCCAGCAACCACGGTCTAAGCGTCCGACCTATATAACTTGATTAATATGCCGACCATGAGGACTATATACAACCAACTTTTCAACCTCACCTAAACGAGGTGAGTCCTCTTATCATACACATATTTAGCAGGCGGAGGACCATCAACATCGATAGCGCTACACCAAACCTTCGGGGAGTGTCCTTATCGCTACAAAAACAGCAATAAGGGCTGTGTCTTTGCTAATTTGGCCTGAGTGTGCAATTGAGAAGTATAGTCCTATTTTATAGAACATCATCTTCCCTCCTGTCTTATAAAGGACACAAGCGGGAGGTATCATTCTTTCATTCAGGTATATCACTGTAATTGTTATTGTTGTAAAAACTGTTATTATAATTCAAACCTGCTCCTTAATGCTTTTGGTATAGAAATTTTGTTGGTATGAGAACAGAGAATGTGATCACAACAACCCGAACACTAGATTTCGACAAACATACTAACCTTTTCTCTACGGTTTATTTCTCAGTGCGAAAACGCGGACAACGCGTAACCACAAGGTTCGCATTCTTCTTGATCGTAATCTAACAAATTCCAAAGCGCTCAGCTTCTTCACGCTTAAATAGATGTAAATTTCGTAAAGTGAACCAACCAGAAATTGTTTTGAGCAGAAATGAGCCTCATCCTATAATCTTTTTTCCCGAATGTATTAGTGTAAGGTTAAAGACGTCATATCTGGAGGTCAGTACTCATTTGCACTTTATTGCTCTTGTAAAACAAACGCCTTCCGAAGTTAACTGTAGCCGATTGCTTCAGGAGATTGCCCTCACATAGCTTTTGGGACACGGGGACTTGGAGGGAAACTATATGGAACGCGAAATTAATAGGTACGGCTCGACAAAGCAAACTTTCCCCGACAAAGAACGATACCCTTGCTATAAAAAAGCTCCTCTCACGTTTTGAGCCTAAGTAGGGGTACAATCCTTACACTAGAAGAAGTAAGTACTAATTGAGCACTGGCCTACTGGTATGTAGGCGAAAGGACTTAAGTGCTCTATCGTCGGTGCTACAGGGGTTTAAAAATTACGAAGAGAAGGAAACGGTGGATCACCTCATGTGTAAGTGCCAGGCATTAAGTGGTGCCAGACAGAGCTGCGCTGGGTAATTTATTCCAATATTTGAAATTGAAAGTAATTAACGGATCTTATTCAAATATCCTACGGTGTTAAGTTCAAATTCTGGTTTAATTGGGCTACACTTGAAGGCCGCATTACAATAGATCACAGGTTTTTAAAAGACCCACAATTAAGAAACCGACTCTGTAAAAGTACCCGTTCTTTGATTCCTTTTTTAATGCAAACCCTAATTGTCAGCTCTGGTCCCTTTACTACTTAGATATTTACTGCTGCTTGGAGAGCGAGCTTTTTTGCGGGGTAAATCTTTTGGAAGCCAAGACATATCGTTCGCTCAAATTACAAAATTCTTAAGACAATTAGCAAAATAGGGCATGTGAACATTTTTGTAATTTTTTTAGATATTTAAATTTCCTTTACAAATGCTATTAAAGCAAAATTAATACAGCTAGACAATGAAAACAAGGAAGCTCGTATTCACAGTTAACATATCCTTCCAAATTCTAAAAGAAGTCGTTATATAAGAAGGTAGCTTTCTAAAATCTAAAGAGAGTTATATTGCTTGATATCTGATTTTTATCACAAATTCTTCAGGGAATTCAGTTTTTGTCACTCAAGGCTAGGCTATGACTAAGCATCTTAAGGGATGCATCCTTTAAACAAAGTACTGTCGCCATTATACTCAGGTTATCATCATCACCGTATGGATAAAATATCGCCGTATGGATAAAATATCGATAGCTTTTCGAAATTGCATAAGGAATCATTTCGATAATATTTCTAAATTGTTGTTTTTGTTGTCGACGAGATAAAGTTCGACATCTTTTTGGGCTGTTAAGCATTACGGACCATTTGCGGTCTTTTCGAAGCCGGACAACTTCGGAACTATCTTTGAAACATTTCGGGATAATTTTTGATTAATTTAGAAATAGTTCTCCGTACTATTTCGGATTTCATGACTTTTTAGAAACCATATTGGAATTGTTTTAGAGATAAATTCAAAACTATTTTAGGTTTGTTTTGTTGCATAGCTGGATTATTTCGGGACCTGATCCAAAAGAGTGCACCCGTTTGACAAAGAAGTCTCGCCATAGTACGCAGGTTATCATAACCACCGAATCATATCGGGATCAGTCAGATATTATTTTAAGGCCATATGGATACTATGTTTGGAATAATTTCGATACCGTTTCTGTGTAGTTGCCAGAAGAAGCTCAGCATTGTTTTTGTATTGTATAGGACCATTTCAAGGTATGTTCTGAGTCGCACCATTTCAAGATTTTCTTTGGAATATCTACCACTATTTACTATTTTTGGTAAGTTCCGAAATTATTTCCAAATCATACCATTCCGATGCTGGTATTCTGGAGTACTTTTGGGACCATTCCATATTGTCATATCGAGTTAATTTTGGGACCCAATTCTGATAATTTCTGGAACATTTCGTCTGCTGAATGGCGTTTCGAAAACGGCCCATTTGAGAATTTTGTGAAAAAAGGCAATCTCAGGATTTGCTTCAAAAACGCCATAACAGAGCATAAATTCAATAAATTTTAACGTTAGATGAAGCCTTTATAAAAAAATTGTGAAGTTCCTGAACTTAAATTGGATATAGGGCATTTTTTAAATAAATCTTGACATAGGACGTTTTCGAGCTGGCAGCCATTGAATTCGAAATTATATCGAAATTATGTCGGGACTATCACGAGATCAATTCGGGATCTTTTTTGGAATTATTTGGGAATAATTTTGTGATCATTTCTTGATTGCTTCCTTGATATTTCAAAACAATCTCCAGACATTTTGGGATTATTTTCGCGATATTTTTAATAGTAAAAAAAAATCGGATATTTTTGCTTTAAAAAATTTTTACAAAATCAATAACATTTCTTGCCAAATATTTACGCAGACCAATTTATTTAAATCCTACTCTGGGTTACCCGAAAATTCACTTCCTGTCAATCACCCAAGCAACGTTATCATGCAAACGTGATTCAACTTAATTTTAATTAAAACTTAATCACATCAAAGTGAATTTGATTTTTCTAAATGATTATTTGCATAAGGAAATATGAGTGGAGAATGACGGGTGGTGGTGGGTAAGCTCAATACTCTCTGTGAGTAAGAATAATATAATAACCATAATAAAATCAACTTAACAGCAAAGACTTTTATGTTTATCTGTTAAGCGAAAAACCACGAAAAAGTTTAAAGAGTTGCGGTAAAGTCAAAATTATTTGTTAATTAACTGTCGTGCTTTATTAGCATTGTACTGCATTAAAAGGGAAAGGGTTAGATATGAATTTTCACTTAGATAAGAACAAACCTTAAAGGCAATTGCGTATTAGCTCTAGCAAATTAATGGTAGTTGAGTATATTTAAAATGAACTTAAAGTATTTATGTATATAACTCGAAAAATATTGTAATATGTATGCTAGGGCGGCCCATAAAATTCAAATGCACAATTTTTAGTGTCACCACTTCTCTAAAGGAGTGAGATGGAAAAAGTCGTTAATTTGACGCTTAAGAACTACCTCAATGTGTAAATACACCTGTATAAGAATATAACGGTGTCTGATTTAAATAAATAGCAGGGGTTTCCCCAAAAATTAAATTTTTTCTATTTCGAGATTAGCTTATATTTTACAAATTTGTATATTCAGCTGACCAGAGCTCACAGAGTATATTAACTTTGTTCGCATCAACTTCTATATATCAAAATGATCTCGGTGAAAAAAGAAATTCATTTAGCCATGTCCGTCCGTCTTTAAACACGATAACTTGAGTAAATTTTGAGGTATCTTGATGAAATTTGGTACGTAGGTTCCTGGGCGCTCATCTCAGATCGCCATTTAAAATGAACGAAATCGGACTGCAACCACGCCCACTTTTTCCATATCGAAAATTTCGAAAAACCGAAAAAGTGCGATAATTCATTACCAAAGACGGATAAAGCGATGAAGCTTGGTAGGTGCGTTGACCTTACGACGCAAATAGAAAATTAGAAAAATGTTGTACAATCGGCGTGGCACCGCCCACTTTTAAAAGAAGGAAATTTAAAAGATTTGCAAGCTGTAGTTTGGCAGTCGTTGAAGATATCATGATGAAATTTGGCAGGCACGTTACTCCTATTACTATATGTGTGCTAAATAAAAATTAGCGAAATCGGATGATGAACATGCCCACTTTTAAAAAAAATTTTTTTAAAGTCAAATTTTAACAAAAAATTTAATATCTTTACAGTATAAAAGCAAATTATGTCAAAATTCGACTCCAGTAATGATATGGTGTAACAAAATACAAAGATAAAAGAAAATTTCAAAATGGGCATAACTCCGCCCTTTTTCATTTAATTCGTCTAGAATACTTTTAATACCATAAGTCGAACAAAAATTTACCAATCCTTGTGAAATTTGGTAAGGAAATAGATTCTGTGACGGTAACTATTTTCTGTGAAAATGGGTGAAATCCGTTGAAGCCACGCCCACTTTTTATACACAGTCGACCGTCTGTCCTTCCGCTCGGCCGTTGACACGATAACTTAGCAAAAATTGATATCTCTTTACTTAACTCAGTTCACGTACTTATCTGAAGTCACTTTATCTTGCTATAATATATGGCCGAAATCCGATATCGAAAATTACGAAAATGAACAAAATGCCATAATTCTGTACCAAATATAAACAAGTAAGGAAGGTTAAGTTCGGGTGTAACCGAAACATTACATACTCAGTTGAGAGCTATGGTGACAACATAAGGGAAAATCACCATGTAGGAAAATGAACCGAGGGAAACCCTCGAATGTGTTTGTATGACATGTGTATCAAATGAAAAGCATTAAAGAGTATTTTGTGAGGGAGTGGGCCATATTTCTATAGGTGGACGCCATTTAGGGATATAGCCATAAAGGTGGATCAGGGTTGACTCTAGAATGCGTTTGTACGATATGGGTATCAAATGAAAGGTGTTAATGAGTATTTTAAAAGGGAGTAATCCTTAGTTCCATAGGTGGGCGCCGTTTCGAGATATCGCCACAAAAGGTGGGCCAGGGGTAACTCTAGAATTCTTTTGTGCAATATGGGTATCAAACGAAAGGAGTTAACGAGTATTTTAAAGGGAGTGGGCCTTAGTTCCTGCCAAATTTCATCATGATATGTTCAACGACTGCCAAATTACAGCTTGCAAAACTTTTAAATTACCTTCTTTTAAAAGTGGGCGGTGCCACGCCCATTGTCCAAAATACTAGTTTTCTATTCTGCGTCATAAGTTCAACTCATCTACCAAGTTTCGTCGTTTATCTCTCTTTTGTAATGAATTATCGCAATTTTTCGGTTTTTCGAAATTTTCGATATCGAAAAAGTGGGCATGGTTATAGTCCGATATCGTTCATTTTAAATAGCGACCAAATTTCATCAAGATACCTCAAAATTTACTCAAGTTATCGTGTTAACGGACGACGGACGGACGGACATGTCTCAATCAAATTTTTTTCGATCCTGATTATTTTGATATATGGAAGTCTATAACTATCTCGATTCCTTTATATATGTACAACCAACCGTTATCCAATCAAACTTAATATACTCTGTGAGCTCTACTCTTGTGAGTATAAAAAAGAGATGAAACATAGTAATTGGATGGGTTTATTGACGCAAAATATAACTTTAGAAAAAACTTTGTAAAATGGGTGTGACACCTACCATATTAAGTAAAAGAAAATGAGAAAGTTCTGCAGGGCGAAATCAAAAGCCCTTGGAATCTTGACAGGAATAGTGTTCGTGGTATGACATATATAAATAAATTAGCGGTACCCGACAGAAGATGTTCTGGGTCAGCCTGGTCCACATTTTGGTCGATATCTCGAAAACGCCTTCACATTTACAACTACTCCCTTTTAAAACCCTCATTAATACTTTTAATTTGATACCCATATCATACAAACACATTCTAGAGTCACCCCTGGTCCATCCTTATTGCGATATCTGGAAAAGGTGTCCACCTATAGAACTAAGGCCCACTACGTTTTAAGTAATCATTAACACCTTTCATTTGATACACTTGTCATACAAACACATTCCGGGATTACCCTAGGTTCATTTTGCTAAATGGTGATTTTCCCTTATTTTGTCTCAAAAGCTCTCAGATGAGTATGTGATGTTCGGTTATATCAGAACTTAGCCTTCCTTACTTGTTTTATTTCGAAACTATTTACATACGGTGGTGCGAGGCTTAGCCCATAAACTAAATTAAAACAGCTTACAAACTAAGAATAACAGAAGTTGTAAAATGGATTCTATATCCCCTGACGAAAGTCTAATTCAATTCCATGTAGCAGTTTTTGCTAAGTGCGCGTACAAACATAATTGGGGGTTTCACCTAACGTTTTTACCAACTTTTCTGCTTAGAAATTATCTGTATCTAGGCTGGGTGCAAGTTGACCTAAATTTTAGGTACCTAAACTAATATTCCACTGGAACTTTCCAGCACTGCAATAATTTAGGAAAAGGCTGTCAAAACTGTGCGAGTTGATTTGAAAACCTAAATTGTTTCTTTCTGCTAAGAAAAAAATAACAATACGGGAAATTTGGTATTTTGATGCGTTTTCATGCTTAAAAAGAACAGAGGTCAATTGGGGTCCGCGGTAAGTACCTATCTCAAGATAGAAGTTCAAGAAAATGCAGTGGCTCCATTTTACAAGGCTTTTTTTCAGACATAGTGGAGAACGTGCACAATGACCTTTTCTACAATCTCGTATTCAATACCTTGATTTTGGTACGCCTCCAATAACTTCTTTAGGCCAATTAGTGCACTTGGCTGCCAAATATAGTACATATGTTCAGATTGCGGTCCATATTTGAGAAGGATCCAGTTCTTGTGTCGCCAACATCAGCTTTAGCATTGAGCTCACCATCACGTACAATCGATCGGACCTTTATCACAGCAGGGATCATCGCTGTATGATCTATGATTTACTTGAATTGAATGGACAAGAGCCATTTATTTGCATTTACAATATTGAAAAATCAATACTTTTGTTTTTGAAATTTGACATTTTATTTAAGTTGAAAAGTATGCTCATAAAAATTGTACATTTTTATTTTGCACTGCCTTACCGACAATTTCCTGTGATTTATGTTTTTCCTCTATTTAGGTAGAAATTTAGGTCACTTCGCACACAGCCCTAGTGTCTTTTATTTTTTATAAACAGTGTAAAAAACAAAACTACATAGTCTGATAAAGTCACGTGAATACCACAACTGACAAAAACATTTTAAAAATATTGAACATCGCTTCTGCAGGCAAAGAAAATACGACTTAATCAAAATTAAGACCCTCAAGTTAACTTAAATAAAATTCAGTGATTAAATTGTTCATCCATTATATGTAATGAACATATGTACGATAATTAAACACGGAAGTGAGTAAGCTATGTATGTTATATAAAACTTAAAAATTAATAGATAAGAATAATAATAGACTAGTTGACCAGGGATTCACGAGGCTTCGACACCCGCCTAGTAATAGTTCTCGAATGAGACCATTTTGCGCGTCTGTTCTCCAGTGACGGAATCGATTTCTGGGATTTTTATAGCAGATCCTTCTTCAGCCCTATAAAAATTTAAGGGGTATCGTTAAGAGTCATAACACCTAAAATGTATGTATTGTGAAATCAACAACACACAGGAAAAACCAATTTGTTAGCCGAATAAATGAAGTGCAGTTGATTTGCGTTTCACACAATCACACTTCTTGACGCTACAGTACTGAATTTGCGTTTGTTCGTAGCAATGCTGTGTACTATATTAAGTAGAAGAAAATGAAAAAGTTCTGCAGGGTGAAATCAAAAGCCCTTGGAATCTTGGCAGGAATACTGTTCGTGGTATGACATATATAAATAAATTAGCGGTACCCGACAGATGATGTTCTGGGTCACCCTGGTCCACATTTTGTCGATATATCGAAAACGCCTGCACACATACATCTAAGGGGTACTCCCTTTTAAAACCCTCATTAATACTTTTAATTTGATACCCATATCGTACAAACACATTCCAGAGTCACCTCTTGTACACCCTTATTGCGATATCTCGAAAAGGCGTCCACCTATAGAACTAAGGCCCACTACGTTTTAAATAATCATTAACACCTTTCATTTGATATACATGTCATACAAACACATTCCAGGGTTACCCTAGGTTCATTTTGCTAAATGGCGATTTCCTTTATTTTGTCTCCAAATCTCTCAGCTGAGTATGCAATGTTCGGGTACACCCGAACTTTGCTTCCTTACTTGTTTTTCTTTGCTGAACCTTTTTGTCTACTAGCCTTGAGGGAATCCTCTTATGGATTCACTTTCCTTACGTTGTGTTTATTGCCAACTTTTGTCTAGTGAAATTTTAACACAAATAAACAAAATATGTACCTAAAGCAAAAGTGCCTTACGTAACAAAACCAACAAAAAGTGTGTTGCAAAAATTTTGTTTTGTGTACACATAAGCAATTTAATAGTTTTGATGTGTTTTGTTTAACGTTTCAATTGGTTAACAAATTCCTTGTTAAAATAACAAATGCCCAATACATGTCATGAGCTAGAAAATTAGCCTTATTCCATTACAGCAACAAAAATAACATATTGGCGTAAGATAGAACAACAACGGTAATATTAAAAACAACAACGAAAAAGACTTGTAATAACAATGAAAACAACATTAAATCTGTGAATTGGAACATCTGCTAAAAACAATGCAATTTGGTTGTGTTTTTTTTTCTTACTTATGACAATCAATGAAGTTTTTCGACAGAGCGATGCACCCTCATTAGGAAAATTGTTCGTTTGTTTGTGTTTACATTTTCAAGGGCTGCATATAACTTTAGTTGTTTTACTTATAATGACTTCCTAATGCATATGTAGATTCAATTTGTGCCGAGATATTCTAAAATTTTTGGCAAAATGTATAGATTGTGTAGCAGCAGTAAAAATGTGGTCATCTGGGAAAATGACGAAGTCTATCCGGAAACTCGATGTCTCGGATGTGGCTCTCAACAATAAAAATAAAAATTGTTGAGCAAAAATAAAAAACCTTGAAAAATTATTAAAAATTGATTTTTGAAATAAAGCTTTAAACTGTTATGATACCTGATCTCAACCAATTATGAAATTATTTTTAATCGTCAATACTGTAATTCTTCTAAAGGGGCTTGAATATACCACCATGAAGAAACTCAGAGCTGCAAAGTATTATTTTCCCAAAAGTCTTCTTATCGGACAGATCGAAGTTTACTTGAGAAACGGCCCTCAAGTTGATCAACCTCGCCGGTGCACGAGAAATTTGTATATGTAGCTCCAGGTATTGGTCAAGCTACATAGCTGTTTTTGAAGAAAAACAGGACACCACTTCTTCAATGTAGCGATATGTGGATGGCATACCTTTCGGGCTTAGGATCACTATATCTATAAGAGTACAAATTAACCGGACGGTAGGGAACGCTGTTTTGCAACCGCAAACAGGACACTGTCTACAGACGCTTCGAGATCACACAGGGGACCCGCCGTTTACCGTTTCGTGTGCATTTACCTAAAAAATATTATACAAAATTCATCCGAAAAATACTCTTGACAAGAAATGCTGCTATCCAACGAATTGGAACCCAGCCATTCCATACGAATGAGAGAAGATGAAAACAGATCAAAGGGGGAAGCTCGCTTAGCATTAAACATACAAGGCAAGTCTTTATTTATTTCAGGCAATCAATAGTAGCCCTATTTTTTATGGTTGGCAATGGGCAAAGTATACCGAACTAAACAGATGAATGTGCCCCCTTTTTAGAGTTCATCTCTTTCTGAAATATTGGAGAATGAAGTTTAAAATTTTTGTAAACTACGCACAGCTCCAGTTGTCACAGAAACAATTTGATGTTACAAACCAATTAGCCTTTGATTTTCAATGCGTCTAAGTATCTCTAGATGCCGCTATAAACTGCTATAAAAATGGGCAGATATACAAATAACATGAACGTAGCTGTACAAGTCACTCATTCATTGATTCATACTGCTGCCGTAAGTGATACTGCTCTCATGAGAACTGCGATTGCGGTTTTAAAGGGAATTGTGAATTGTGATCTAGATTAGATGGAGGATTTGAATCCCTGCCACTGTGCAAAACAGATCATAAATAAAAAATAAATGCCAGGTACGATAACCTCCGAAGAGATGTTAGGCCGATCTTATCTTCCTATTTGCGTCGTGTTCCTCACCATTTTCCCTACAAATTGGCTGCGCAGGACCTACATGTTTTGTGCAGACTGAGAAGCTTTTCATGGCAGAAATACGGCGAGCCCGATTAGAATTTTTTTCTGATTGAAAACTTTTTTCTAAATTTTTGGTGTTACTTTGCCCAGGAGTTGAACCCTGAAACTTCGGTGTGGGAGGCGGACCACCACATAATGGCAGTCGCCAATGTCACAGATCTTATTCCTCTTCATTATCGCGGGATTTGCAAACTCTGTTATAGACACGTAAGAACTTAATTATTCCGATTGCTCTACGAACAGGAGTATTGAGCGGGCATTAACATTTTGAGTCAAATTACCACAAAGAGGGGGAGGGGGGGAAGAAAAGCAGACATTTCTTACCATACTTATTTATCCACCTTTTTGTAGTAAACTTAGTAGGGCATATCAATCACGAGCGAAAGGAAAGCTTTCAAACCAAATATTTTTGTCTGATTAGGATTCAATTTAAAGTCGATTTGAATGGAAAATATGGTGATAAATCAACTCAATCAAACCGAATACACAAACAAATACATAAACCAAAATAAGTTACTCGATTGATTTTGTTTATACATGTATTTCAATCAATCAAAGGCTAACACATTCCCTCAAAAACACATTCATATAGGCATTGATATGAGCCCCATTCTTTTGTAAACTATTGGCAAAAACATGTGGTAGGATGAAAGAAAACATGATGATCAAATGAAATATGTTAGAGGCAGGACGATACCAAGAAGTCTGTCTATAGAAAAGATAGGCTTCAAGATTTGTCTCTTTGCGTTATTTGTCTACTTGTTTACAAAAGAATCCTGCTATTAATCATGTTTGTGGCCAAATTTTAGAGTTAACAAGTATTTGTGGCGTGTATTGCATGTGTGGTATATGAGTTAATGAGTATGTGTATGTGACTTTGATTGCCATTATATTGCCATGCATAGAATCGAATATCCTTTTGGGCATTTAAACCAAATATTTATGTTAAACGGCTAAAATTTGTTTGACATTTATACTTAGTACTTGTCAGCGCATTTTGCTTAATGTGAATTTTGGGCTTAAATGTATGGGCATAAACACATTCATATAATTATATTGACATGCGGTATACACACATATAAGAGTTTATTTAAATGGTGTGTAATCGAATTTAACTAGCGTGATTTAGAACAAGGATACGTATTTAATCTATCGTTCTAGCATTAAGACCAATTAATGTGGTTAGCGGAAGCGCACTCGCTGTTAAGAGAATCGGAGACCGGTTTCAAAGGGGCATTCCCCAAGACTTGTTGTTGTTGTTGTATTAACGATAAAGACACTACCCGAAGCTTTTGGGGTGTTATCGTTGTTGATGGTCCTTTGCCGGATACAGATCTGGTACGTTGTGGTAACAAAGCACAATTAAGGTACTAGACCCTCCATCTCGAAAACGATTAATGTGACCACATTAAACCTTCTCCCCACCCAATAGTCCCAACAGAGCGACTCTAAAACTTGGAAATTAATATTTTAAAACGACCAAAGAAGATGTTATATGAAAAGGTTCCTGGAGCTCAGCTGAAGCACTGTTCATAAGTAGCTGTCCTCATGTTTTTCTGTAGGAAGTAAGGACACTGCTGTCTCCATTGAGATTACAGGCGCTGGTGGTAGGTACGCCAATTACCCTTCTTCTTCCTGGTCGGGGGTGAAATATTGATATGACATCACGTCTGATGCCACGCTACTTTCGCTGGAACGTATGTATTCTTCGAATGTAGAGTATTTGAGTAAAAGTTACCCTTGTTGCCAAAGTTGGCTAACAAAAGCTCAAAACTGCTATGGCCCGAGAAATATGGATTCCTACCAATTGAGTACTTCGTATGTGTCTCAATCACAATTTAACCTTTTCTCGACGATGACATGGCAGAGACATTGGCCAACTAACAGTAAGACTGCCAGAGGTCAAAATCTCATTGCCGTAGTGGGAAGAGTGAGAGCTGTAGGGAAGGTGATTCCTGCAGATGTAAAATACTGAAACAATTAACTACTTGGAATCGTTATCGCCCCTAGTTCTGTAGCTATTACCGGAAGGTATGAGCTGACGAACGTTAGTATAATGGAAAACAGCTTCCTTCATGCTAATTTAGATTGACTCAATGATACTTGGGTGTTTCAGTTTAAGATCCTAGTCAGAAAAGCCTCCGTAAACTTTCTCGGTGAAGCGTGTGTTTTCTCGTTTATTGGACCACGTGATTTGTGTTGCCATATTATGACGAGCACTCGAATAAACATGCAGTACTCTAAAGAGGATATTTCTCTTATAAGGTCCGGTTTTTCAGTGCGAGTTTAAACTACAGTTAATGTTGTCTAGAATTTAGCCCTGCAACGTCGGCCGCTTAAGCTGAGATAAGCAGCAAAAAAAAACTGAAAAATTGGGCATAAATAAAGATAAACCCGACGAAGGTTTTTATTGTTGTAGCGATAAGGACACTCCGAAGGCCTGGGGAGTGTTATCGATGTTGCTGGTCCTTTGCCGGAAGCAGATCCGGTACGTTCCGGTACCAAGCCCGACCATCTCGGGAACGATTTGTTATGATCACATGCGACCTTCTAGGCCATTCCGCCCTCCCACCCCCTAGATCCATGAGGAGTTCGGGGTCGCCAGAGCCTCGGCTGTTAATGAAACAGGATTCGCCACGGATAGGTGAGGTTGACAATTGGCTTCGGAAAAGTTATATATTGCGCTGGCAACCTGAAAGGGTTGCGCTACACAGCCCCTTGAATATATTTGGTACTTTAGTCGCCTCTTACAACAGGCATACATACCTCGGGTATATTCTAACCCCCTAACCCGCTGGGGATCCCGACGAAAGTTCTTCGAAGGTTCTTCGCCCTTAACGATTTGCATGGTGTAAGCATTCTATGCGTCTAAAACTTGGTTAAAATGAAAGTTTCTAATGGAAGCAGCTCTCTTTACCGTAATCAAGACTGAAAAGTTCGGGTACAAGATTACAATGCTGCGAGGTCGAGCTTCCAGGACGAAAATGGGAAGAAAGCCGTGCGCAATTTATGCCTGTTCCGGGTAAGAAGACCAGTTTTATGCGACCTTCTTATGAAAGGTGGATCTTGACATTCGAAAGAGGCGTCGTAATCGCACTTTCAGTTGGGTGAATAATGCGAGAAGGTTTTCAGATCATGGTACAACGGAGTAGACGATATGAATATTGTTGGGGGCTGCAATTTATATACACATGCCTTTCTAATGTCAAAGGATTTTATGTCATAATTGCCTTTAGTGAGAAGTTTTTTTAATTTTGAGTTGGATGAGGCTGCAAAACTGACTTAAGCTTCAGTCCTCCCAGCTGAAATATGCACCATCCTCAAGATCAAGGACATAACGGCTTGTGCTTCAACTTCTGGTTGGTAAATGTATATTGTGGTTCCTGTATATATGAGGCCAAACGGGAATCTCTGTGAATGAAATGTCTGACTGCTTTGCCGGATGAACCTTAAACAGGCACTCCTGGTCCTGCAAGCAGTAATGGGGGCCTGGGAAGCATTAATAGGTTTTAGTTTAACAATACCAATCCTACCATCCAAATCAGAAGGTCTGGCTAGGAGTTTACTGTAACTTAGCATAAGCGACTAAAGAAAACTTGTGAGAATGCCGGCATGTTATGTGATATAAATAACTAACTGTGTGTCTTTGGATATCGAACCTACCATTCTTGATTTGAAGAAGATACGACGGCTGCATTAAAGGATCATTAAATACTTATTTTGAGACTTTTTATTTCGAGCTTGACATGACCCAAGCATCTGGTCTCCAATTGGGGCCAAACAAATCAAAACGTTACGTAGTGCCACGCAAGAGCATGTCTCTTAAAACTGGGTTAGAGTTTAATTCGCGTCATAAATATTTTAATAATCTTTTTTGACAGTTAACTAAATCCTTTAAGACAACAATCCGCTCCATTTGAGGTATTATGCGTGTTGAAATTCAGCGGATTTCCACCTTTTCAAGCATTCTTTGTGAATCTATGAATAAGATACTGCCCAAAAGTAATTGTTTTTACATTTCTAATACCCCTTAATTCTGTTATATTCTTGCTGTTTTTGTTTTCTTTTTGTTTATGCAAACTTTGTAATTACGAAATGCTGTTAGTTAGGTCCACTACCACCACTACAAACCTGCAAATGTAGCATTCGTATGTAAATACAAAACGGTGACCGACAATGTTGTTGCACATTTAGGACTCGTATTTTGCCAGTGTTCAAATTAAAACTGAAAAGTTTGCGGAAAACAAAAAAGAAATGAAGTAAGAGCACAGGAGATGCATGGGGCAGTAATGCTCACAAATACATGTTGAAAATTGTGATGGACGTAGAAAGTGATATAGGGCAGATGGGGAGTCAAGAATGCAGCCCTCCTGAGGGAAATGGGCGGTAGCTGTCTCGGTTGAAGCTAAGTTGTTTAGGTAGGTGTAACAGTGCCTTTCGCTGTTTAATCGGCACTTCCGGTCGAATGATTGCTATCAATATCTTTCTAACGGAATATCTAAGAAACCAGTAGTTTCAACAGGGTTGACTATATTCATGGTGCTGGTAGAAGAGTTTCTTTAGAAAAGGAGTTGAAAAGATGGTAAATGAGATTTATAAGATATGCTTGATTTTTATTGTTCTTAGGTATTTCTACTGTTCCTAAATAGAAAAAAAAATCTCTAAAACTCGAAAAATTAAAAAAAAAGAAAAAAAAATTATAAATGGCTTTTTGAAAGTTTCAGAGTTTCTGAAAAGAAGAACAAATTTTTGCAAAACTACGCAATTTTAATGTTTTTTCAAAAACGAAAAAATTTTAAAATTAAAAATGTTAAAAGATACTGCTCTGTATAGCTCTAGATCTCCTAAAGTATATAAAAAGTTTTGCAAAATTACTCAAAATACTTATAATCTCCAGTAAATTTTTAATACTTTTAGAGTTCCTGAAAAGGAGAACAAAGTTTTGCAAATTGCAAAATGAGTAAGTATTAAAAAAAACTTGTAGTGTATCTACATAGCCAAAACAGTTCCGCAAAACTGCGAAACAGTTTTAAAATTTTCGTTGAGTTAAAACATTAAAAAAAAACTATTTTCTGAAAAGGAGAAAAAAGTTTTGCAAAATTATTCAAATATTTATAATTAAAAAAGTCAATAAATTAAAAATGGAAGAAAAGTTATTTTGACTAAATTTTTATTATTTCCAGATTACTTGAAAAAGAGAAAAATGTTCAACAATATATGTCCAAATTTTTATAATTTTCGAAAAGTCGGCATCTAGAAGAAAAAGAACAATTACAAAATGTTTTTATGTTAAACGGTTTTATTGAAAACAATACTTACATGCACTATTAATACTAAAAGCTAGAAATTAATAAGGTAGGTCCTAGGTACTAGTAATCACACTCCTCATAAATCTATGGCGTTGATCACACAATTAAATAAAGCGTTGGACGCGTTAAATTTCTATTGATAGTCATAAGTAAAACCAACGGAACCTTAATCAGGTTATGCTAAGTCTCAAATTTGTTAAAAAAAACAATGTGGATAGCTTTGTAGTGGTTTCAGATTTCCTGGAAAGGAGAAAAAATGTATTCAAAATTTTTATAATTTTCAAAAAGCCGAAAATTAAGAACAAAAATGTTTATGAATTAAAGTAAATAAAGTTTTATAAAAACAAAAGTTCAAAACAACAAAAAAAAATTTACAAACATGTGCTGGTAGGTTTTAACAGTTCTACAGGAGAAAAAATTCTATCAAATTACATAAAATTTTGGTAAAAAAAAGGCGCCTTGAGTAGATTTCTAATAGTCCTAAATTTCCAGGAGAGCAAAAGAAAAATTAATATTTTTGGTTTTTGAAATTAAAAAAATTGAGAAAAATATTTTAGGTGGCTCTTAAGTAGTTGAAGAATTAATTAAACTGAGAAAAAGTGCTTCACATAAATACTTTACAATTCACCAAAAAATAAAGAAATTAGAAATTTAACGAAAATAAAAACAAAAAAATAGATTTTCTTACAGTTCTAGAGTCTCTGAAAAGTAGAAAAAATGATACAGCAAAATCCAAGATTTTAATGCGAAATGTTTGCGGAATAGTCACTAAGTGATCTAAAAACAATACAGATATGAATGAACACAACCACCAATTATTTTCAATATGATCCCGAAATAATTTTCAACTAAAGCCGAAAATAACCCCGAAACAGTTTTCATATGATCCAGAAATAATCCCGAAACTATCCGATATAAATTCCGAATAGCAGCGAAATGAACTGACGACAATCGCTGGATGCTCCACAAAGATAAATAATCCGAATCAGCGCCTAAATGACTCGGAGATTTTGCTGAAATTATTTAAAATAATTCACGAATTTAAACCAAAAATTATACCGGAATATTCCCAGAACAATTCCGAATTGATCTCAAAGTGTAGTCACCTGTACAAAGCCTCTCTACACCCCTGGGAATCTTCACGTATGGGTATATGAGTAAATTTTCATGCAAGTAAGTTTATTCACATAACATCAAGGTATTTAGTATTTAAAGTCACGTCCCACAAATGATTCACTGTAATTGTTAGCCGTAGTGCTCTTCATCCTTTACATTTGTGCTTGTGTGTGTGTAAGTATGTGACTTTTAATTACCCAGTTACGAGCACAGCTACAGTTTCCACTCAGCTTGTTAGTTCAGGTGTTTCGCGCTGCATTGGCTTTGCATTTATGCATATGTATGTATGTGTGTGTGCATAGGTGTATTTACAAATACTTTTTCTTGTTATTTGGTAGTGCTCACGTCCAATTGCTTCAACTCTCTCCTATACAATTATACCGTTATTTATATGCACCCATACACCCATACAATTTGGTTCAGGCAAATTACTTCACAGAAAAAATGTCCAGTGAGTTTTGCATACAAAGTATTTATTGCGTGAATTCACATCCTTTTTGTGGTGTATCCTTTAGTGTATGTATGTATGCGTGTGTTGGTGTAGAAATAGTATATTTTAACAAGTAAATCCCTTTGGATAAGCAACCCACTTACGGTTTAGCATACATTTTAGTCAAATAAGCAATTTTTTGTTTACTTTTAAATATTACATAAAAAATTCGTTTGTGTGTAAGGATGTTTGTGATGGAGTTTGATTTTGTAGGAAGTGTTGCGATTTGGTGAATCAGCACAAGCTTGCGAGTGTAATGTAGTCGTGCTGTGCTTCTGCTTAGCAGTTATAGTTACAGCTTACAGCTGGTTCGGCTAGGTTATTCCGCTACAGCAGGTTCTTTGATGCGATACTAGTGCCGATTTCATAAGGCACCGATAATTCAGAGAGATAGACTACGCTTCCTCAACCCGCATAGTCTGTGCTTCATGTGACCGGTAACCAAGTCTTCCGTCAATAGCTGTGTGTCTGTCCTCCTTTCAAGAGTGGTCGAGTCCAAGTCTCTTGAAAAGAGTGGCAGACTGAAAAGAAACTCCCAAGGGTAGGTGCGAATATTTTTAATATATTAACTCAGATTCCCAGCAGCCATGGTACATAGATCGTTTACGAGATGACGTTCAGGTTTGAAGCGGAACTCCAGGCTACATGTTACTGTGAAAAGAGACAATATGTTAAGGCGACTTCAAATTAAGGTATGGACGGCAATTTTGCGTCTCAGAAGACGGGCCTAGCCATCGGCGATGTCGATAAGATAGCCTTCGATGCTGGGAGCGTATTTTTCAACGAACATGTACAGACTTCGAAATTTGTGGCGGATATAGATAGAGAGAATGAGAGAGAAAAAAGGAAAATAAAGCCCAGAATGGCTGCAAAAACTCTTATAGTAGCAAGTTACAGAACAGAGATCCTACCACTCTCAGTGCAAGAGATATGGAAGTAATTAGATAATAGTAAATAGGTTCAACGCAACCAACGCAGTGATAGATGAGGTCAGAAGACGCACAAAAAGATCGATAGCAAAGATACAAATGTAGTTAATCAATGATCCACCGTGGTCGGAAAATTTGAGCTGGACGACGGGTCTGCGAAGCAGCCGAAAATAAGCCCAAACACTTCAAATTTCCCTGTGAGCAGAGCGACCATAAAGTTCGTACTGACTTCCACGAAAGAAGTTTGTCTCCGGTGACTGATCTACTGCCTCGAGGGAATCGTTGCTATAAATGCATTATCGATTCAATGAGAACAAGCTCGAGCATGCGATGCGACGTAGACAAAAGGTAATGTATGTTTAACGCTGATTATGGTAGATCTTTGGCCCTCCAAATAGATCACAGCATTACAGAGGACTCATATAACTCTATTTGAAGCTAGTTCCTTCAGCACATTCTACTGACCTCTTCCTCGAATTGCACAATTGACAGTCGAAGTAGATTTTGATAGACCGCGGGGAAAGTGAAAATAATTACTTGGCCGTTTCTTTTTTGGGTGACTATATTTTACATAAAGCTTGTTGTGGGAAGTAAGTCTACGGAGTACAGGTTGTCCACCCTCTCATCCAAATTCGAGCCGCCTTGTGAAATTAGAATCGGAGAGCTTTCGGAATTTTAATCGCCTATCACCTACAAGTCGCAAGAGCGCAGCGGCTGGGATAAAGCAAGGCAAGCAGTGAATCAGTCTTCTCTTGTATTGCAATCAGTAATCATCTTATTCTATGTTCAAACATTTTTCTTTATTCTCCTTGTGCGGCTTTATGCTCTATAACAGACTTCGTTCGTTTTGCAAAAAGAATAAGTTAAATTTCTGATCCTCTACGAAGCTCTGAGGATCTCTGGTTTACTTTATTATATTCAATGTAACATTTTCTACGTTCAAACGCATTGCTTTACAGATCCATCTCTCTACATAACTTCCATAACAAATATTTGCATATTTTCTTTGCTCTACTCCAGTGCCTTTATTATAGTAAATATTTGCATATTGCACCGATAAGCCAAACTTATCCAATGCAGTAAAAAAAGCGGAAAAGATCCAATGCCGGCATCCTTGTTTTTCTATAGCGAAGATAAACCAGACTCATACATACAAAGTACATATGCATATAGTAATATGTAGGCGTCTCTGTGTAAGAGAATATTTTCCTTGAATTCCCGAATTGCATGTTGGCCTTTTAATAGTCAAAGCGCTTAAAAGCTTAGAAAATTTATGCAAAAGTTGAATGATTTATCTAACTTATGACTTATCGTTTTGTCATAAATTTTTCAAGTGCCCTCTTTAGGGTAACAAAGTGCAATGACAGTTTTTAGGTTTGCTGTAACGGAATTTGGTGCAAGTTTAGAAATTGATAAAAAGAAAATAAAAAAAAAGTTTTAAAAAGTCGAGCAAAATGAATATTATCAATAAATGCAGTGGGTGATAAAAAAAAAGGATTTTTCAGGACTTTCTTGTGATGCTATGAGAAATATTTACGCGTGCTTTAAATTTTTTGGCAATACATTTTATGGATTTGAAGATTTTTAAAGTTCATCTCACTTATCCTTAATACAGATCAAATAGAAATCAGCTAATAAAGCATATTTTCAGGCGCTACCATAGAAAATTAGCTAGTGAAGCATATAACTAAAAATAGCTTATTCAAAATTTCTTCGTTCTTACTTTTTTTAAGATGAAGGAATAGAGATTTTTCTTAATTAATTGAATTACTTAATAATTTACTAAATTTTAAATTTAAATTCGTATTGTGTAGAAAGTCGCCCAACGAGGCATAACTTAAGGGCATACCGTAAGGCGCTGCTATATATGTAGCTAATTTGGAATTCCGTGTCCTTCAAATTTTGTGCTATGAGTTGAATGAGTAAGATTGTCTTAGTAAATTTCAATTATTTTCAAGATAAAATCCGGAATTTCTAAAAAATGGCGAATAAGGCATACTTTAAGGCGCTTATACATATGTGCTAAATGAGTATAAAACTATAAAAAATTAATTTAGAATTTTCATGTACTTTAAACTTTTGCTCACGAGATGAAGGAATAAAGATTTTCCATGTAGAGTTTCATCAAATTTGAACTTAAATCCAGATAGCCTTGAAATTAAGCAAATAGACCTACCTTGAGGCGCTCCTAAATACATATGGCTGATTTAGAATTTCTATGTCGTTCAAATCTTCTGCTATGGGATGAAAAAAGCAAATTTTTAGTTAATTTAATTTAATTTTAAGATTAAATCGGATTTTTGGAAAATAGCAAATTACATAATTTAGGCCCTCCTATAAATTTAATTAAAATTTTCGTCTCTTTAAATTTTCTGCTAATGGTGAAAGACAAAGATTTTCTTAAGTAATTTTATAAATGAGGCATACCTTAAGGTGCCCTTTGAAATTTTTGCTTATAGAGAAGAAATACAACTTTCAAGTTCATTTCATTTGATTTCAAACTTGAATCCAGACTACCCTGAAATTCAGCAAATGTTACATAACTTAAGGCGCTCCTATATAACTACAGATAAAGAATTTTAAGTATGAGCTTATGAAGAGAATTTTTGTGTCCTCTAAATTTTTAGGCAGAAGGTTAGATTTTTTTAAATTCACTCACTAATTAAATTATAATTAAAATTCGGCTGGGCTGATAACCAAATGTGCATATCTTAGGAATTTACATATAATTACGAATAAAAGATTTCTCACATGAAGTTGAGGACGAATTTTCTTATATACTAAGCTGTTGATATTGTACGAATTTACTGCAAATCCTGTTTATTTGCCCTCTGCTAACGTTCGAATCATAAACTGTTGAATAAATAACTCCTCCAATATTTAATAATGCAAATGGCCTTTATTACAGTACTTCACAATAACACTGATACTTCACATCCAATAGCTTGCTTAAATGAAACTGAATTGATAGCTTAAATGAAACTAACCTGTTGCGCCTCTACTGTCGCGCGCTTTATTACTGTTTTGATCTTCTCGTTGCATACTTCTAGGCTTTTCCATTCCAGAAACTTACTAGTTAGTTATCAGCTACAAAATCACCAGCCACAACTATATGTATTCGTTTATGTAGCCTTACTCAGTATGCCAGCGTGAGATAATACTTGCACAAATTATGCCTCTCTCTTGATAATCCCTCAGATAGATATATGCATGTGTTCGTGCGCTTGCTTCTCCGCTGCGTGTACGTACATATGTGTAGATATAATTATTGACTCGTTTGTGTAGATATAACATGATTGATTATGGATGTGTATGATAATCACTGTTTCGCATCGGCTTAGAGATGACAGTACCCCTTAGTGTTGCTAATATTCATAACAATATGAAATTAACCATTCCATTTATCTATTTAAACTTAAATCCGGATTAGTAGAAATTCAGCAATCATTCACACTGAACCCAATCAGCAACCAGAACTATGTTAAATAAAATAGCTCCCGTCCTCTTGCTTACTCTAGCCGTGTCTAGAACCTGTACTACTTGCTGCTTCTATATCTGACATCTGTGCCAGTGCGATAGCTGGAGTCCTTAATCTAGACGAGCGCAGGGCACGAGGACGAAATGTGCTCGACTGTGATCCTCCTTGCCAAATGGTAAATAAAATATTTAGTTTCCTGAATTTTCTGCATTGTGAATGAAAAAGGAAGATTTTTGATAAACATGACTAAATTATACAATTACACCCGTCTGTATGAAAATCAGAAGCGGAGGCATACCTTAGGCCCCGCTCTAATTAATACCCAAGTCGTTTTTGGGAACAACGTATCCCCATAATATTATTATAAAAAATAGCTTTTATAATTTATTTGTAATCACACACACCTTTAGGCGCTCGTACTATATTGGAATATAATGAAAAGCTATATAAAATTGCTTGTATTTATAATTTCCACTAAGTTGTAAGTATTTATGTCATTAGGGTGGCCCTTCGTATGTATGTGATGGAAAAAAAGAGTTTGGACTTTTGATCTCCCTAAAATATGCGATAGCGCATAAATGAATATATACAAAGTTTTAGGCCAATCAAAAAAGATTAGAAGTAGCTCAAAGGGCTTGAATCCTAAAAATGACGAAGTTTTTACAATTTCATGTTACAGGCTTCCATATTTCTAAACCCTACGAAAATGTACTGCTTTCTATACCGTATAATATCTGTATTTGTCTTTTTGTCTAAAATGCCCACGTCTATTCTTCAAGCCGTCCATCAGTGTCTTGTGTGTGACAGGGCAAAAGATATATTGCTTCGACAAAAAAATATGCAACAGTAAAAATTAAAAGTCTGTATGCAAATGTGCTGAGCAGTGAATTCGTGTATGCACAGGGGAAAAAAAAAGATAAATAAACTTTTTTATCACTCCAATACATATATCTTTTGAAGACAACTTAAGTTTTTTTAAAGAGTCACACATATATTTTTTTTATATTTCTTTCGAAATGCGTAACACTCCACAACAAATTTAAGCTGCGCTGCAACTTGTTTTGCAACAAACATTCGCAAGAAATTTCAAAAAAAAGTATAAAGAACTATTTTCAAATTTCAACAACTACAAAAATTTTTTCTTGACGTTTTTATTATTTAAAACTACTACTGCTATTGTGAGGAACAAATTCTGAAATAGTGTTTTTTTAAATAGAATAATTGCTGGCACTTTGGCTGGAATGGAAAACTACTCCAGAAATAACAGGTTCGTGAAATGGTAGAACGACTTTCCATTGTGTTACTTACATGAAACAGATGGCGAAGCAGTTTAAGGGAGCCTCCAAAATAATATGCTGCAACAGGCTCGGAAATTAGCTGAATACTCTTGTGCGAACTTGTTATTTAATGTGGGATCGGAAGGATGTATTGTGGCCTGTTTGTTTTTAGGTGAACATCAATAATTTATAGGAAAAGACTACACGATTTTGTAACAGGAAATACAATTGATTTTTGTGGTCGGTTTTACGTGAAAGAAAGCTTCGTCTCTCATTTACTGGGGGTTTGATCACTATACTGGGGGGGATACAGACAAAAAAACTAAGGATACTGTTATAAATAATAAAGTATTTGACACACGCAGAACGGGGGAGTCAAACCGTTATGGGAGAATAATAATAGAATACTTACAAATGACGAACATGGTAAAACTATATATTAGTTACAAGTTGTAACTGATTACAATAACCAATTTGAATCACAAAATATATCATCATTAATTAGATTTTTAGGAATAATTCAATATTATAATACGTGTCAGTCAAAGTTTCACAAGATATATGGTATGTGTTTTAGAATATGTATTTTCAAAAGATTAGTGAATAAAAAATTGAAACAAATTATTTAACGTTCTCATTATATACACATTCTTGAGTAATGACACCGTGTGTTTCAAGGCATAATTTAATTTTATACCTTTATTATTATTCTGCCCAATTTTCTTGTTGTAGATTTCTCTTGAAAGTCAAGTATCTCTAGCACTTACTAATAACAGGGTAAATTACTGTCCGCCCATAGACAAATGAAGTATGGTTGACCAATTTTAAGAATTGTAAAAATTCGTTATTTTTTCATGGCTTCAAGCTCTTTGGGCGCCACCTCTACCTTTTTTCGATTAACCTAAAACTTTATATTATTTAGATTCTTAGGCGCCTATTCGCATATTTCTGGGGGATTAGATCGAGAATCATCTAACACTTGGAAAATAAGATCTGCCCCTAATGTTACATATATAGAAAAGTTGGTTATCCATACATACACATTTACATAACTCGTATGCATCTCATTATGTTGCAGCATCATTTTATCGTTGCTTGTCCGGTTATATTGAATTCTAAAAAACTTTAAAAACTTACAATTCATGAATGAACATCGATATAAT
>JARSSU010047718.1:0-36374 GCA_029619165.1 Eurosta solidaginis
TTAAATCGACTATGTGACAAAAATTCTTCCATTAGATTTCCTTATAATCTATTATGTAGCGTTCCTTTCGAATTGAACCCGTTTAGTGCAAAACCCAACTATGAATTTAATTAAATAAGCTGTTGCTTAGTTTCAAGTTATTATGCTTATTCGTATTGCTGTTGTGCGGTCTCCTTAATACAGATATTATGTTAAAGGCCAAAATCATCAAGTAAGGAAGTCTAAGTTCGAGTGAAACGGAACATTACATACACAGCTGTACGCTTGAAATGCTGTTGTTGTTTGTTTTGTGTGCTTGATAGTGTTACAAGGCTGCGCAATAATACATATACATATTGTAATAAATTTAGTGAAATTCCGCTTATTTGCAACCTTCTGCTTACGTTCTTATCGATAAACTGTTGAATAAAACACTTCACTATTCTGTATTACAAAATGGTCTTTATTAGACTACTTTGAAAGTACTTCGCAATTAAACTTCACTTCGCAACTGATAGCGTGCTTAAATCAAACTGCTTCGACATGCTTCAGCTTGTGCTGCTTTTATACTCTTCGGTTTCCTCGTTCACACATTTCTCCTAAGGTCTAATAATTTCGTGAACCTGATGCTTGTTTACCAGCTATACACATGTATATTTGTAATTTGTATCCACATGTGTGTGTATATGTGAGTACTACTTCGCTGATGATGACATGCGTTTGTGAGTATCTCTCTGTTGCCTTGTATGTATGTACGTACATGATGATTGATTTGTTTATTTACATACTGCTTATTATCGGCTTAGTGATGGTAGTATCGCTTAGTGATACTAATATTCGTCACATTGCCCTCCACCTAAGTCGGATCGTCCCGATCAGAAAATGTCCTGCTGTAAACGCTGCTAGCCTCTCCAAATGAACCACCCTTCTATTTCGTGGTTTCCCAATGTTTGTATGCGGTAGATGGTATCACTTCCCAACTGTACCAAAATTAGGATGGAACACCTTTCCGCCGGTGAGGGTTATATAACAGTACCAAATCTCCCTCCAAGAAACCTTCCGAATTATTGTTCTTGTCAAACCTGCGTTTCATCTTACTACTCATTACCCTGGTACGCTTCCTCACACTCTGTTGTTTGGCCAATGAACTACTTATACTACTATAACTTGCGCTTGACGGATTAGCTTCGCATAATCAGTATCGTTCACACGTTTCACAACAGTAGTGCCCCCGGCTTGAAACTACCCTCGCATTCTTTCTGGGAAATTCTTTCCTTCGTTTTAGTGCGTCCATTTGGGTTTGTCAATGCCAGTGTTTCTCTCGCAGGTATCTTTGATTTTGCTTTGTTTGGCACATTCGTTCCATCAACCTTTGCCCGATCTACTGCCTTTGACTTTGGTGGTCTTTGTCGAATCGCTTCCACCAGCACTCGCTTAATGCTAAATCATTTCTCCAAACTGAAGTTAAGTGGTATCCTGGTTATTATAGCGCATATTCCTTCTCTGCATGCCGATCCTGATGTCATGGTCAACTAAGAAGTCCACTCCCATATGACTTCATCAACAATCTCCGCCACAACGAATTTGTGTAGAATCGTGACTTTCCAATTAAGACCTCACATACCACTTCCCCTTGGACTTGGTTATACTCGCCAGTGACCGTAGGCAACCTTGCTCCAGGTAATGGATTTACTCTCCTGTTGAACAAATCAGATCGGATGAGATACGCCCGTATCTAAGTCAGTACACGTTCTTTGCCATCCACATTTCCTTTGACGGTAAGACTGCTCGATTTCCTTCCAATTTTCGAGATAGATATCACAGGACATTCAATAGCTGGGCAAGTTCTCGATCTTACATCTGACTTGCTCTTGCTTATCTCCTCCAACTTTGTGTTTACGACCAGCCAAGTTGGAACTACCAGGACCGGTGCTGCAATAACGTGCAATGTAACCAAGCTTCCCCCATTTGAAGCATTTGATTACTCTATTACTCCGCTTTTGCGATCCTTTCAGCGCCTCCAATATTGTGTTCACCCAGTCTGGCCTTTCTACTTCCACACGGCGTGCTTTGAAAAATGGCTTACACAGAAGCGATGCTATTTCCTGAGCCAGCGCATCGAATACTGTTTCAGCAAATGTTGGCTTTGGATTTGCGTATGTCGGTCGCTTCATTTCAACGTTCCGTAGTCCATTGATAAAGCTCTGGATTTAACCCTCTCGGTGTATTCCACGGGTGCGTCTGCATTCGCGAGATGAGTCAATCTTTCAACATCCGACGCAAACTCATGCAAAGTCTCATTCGCTTTGGTAACGGTTTTGCAAGTCTATTGATATATCTATTTCTATGCTCGCTTCCATGACATCTCTCGACAGGGGCCATAGATGCTTCGCACTGTTCCGCTCGTTCTGTGGAATAGTCTGTAAGATTTCAGCTGCAGGCCCTTTCAATGCCACGAACAGTGCAGCAACTTTATCTTCCGCATTCCAGTTGTTCACTGCTGACGTCTTCTCAAATTAAAGCTTGAATACCTAGAAAGGAACAGAGCCGTTAAAAGATGGAGTTTTTACCTTCGGATTGCTCGCTGGAACAGCTGGGCGATTTAGTTGTAACTGCTGCATAACACCTTTCAACGCTTCTATCTCGGCATCAATTTTGTCCTCGAGTTGTAAAATTTTGTATCCTGCTCTTCCAGTTTCGCAAAGAGCTGCGATGATACCTGTTCCGAAATTTGTGTCGACATTTCAGATATACATGCCTCTTGCGCTTCCAGTTGAGATGACATATATGTCTTCTGTTCTTCTAATTGAGATGACATTTGCGACGACATTTCTGAAATGCGTGCCTCCTGTGACTCCAGCTGAGATTCCCCTGTCGATGTTTGTACAGATATTGCAGCCAATGTCATGCTAATTTCCGTGCCCTTTCACTGTCTGCGGTGTTTCGTTCTTTTCTTCCATTTTTGTTGTTGTCTTGTCGCTATCAGATTGAAGACATACTCGTCAGCATTGATTCCTTCAAATACCATAGCTATCCTTAGTCGTCTTCGTAGCTGGGAGTTATTGCCAGTAGTAGCCAATCCACGGGGTTCCAACTCCTCTTCAGTTGCTGGATATTCAATTCACTCAACTTTGCCATGTCCAAGTTGTATTACCAATCTTCGGAATTTATTCAACAATTCCTCTTCTGACACCAATTGTAACGAATTTAGTGTAATTCCGCTTATTTGCAACCTTCTGCTTACGTTCGTATCGCTAAACTGTCGAATAAAACACTCCCATATTCTGTATTACAAAATGGTCTTTATTAGACTACTTTGAAAGTACTTCGCAATTAAACTTCACTTCGCAACTGATAGCGTGCTTAAATCAAACTGCCTCGACATGCCTCATCTTGTGCTGCTTTTATACTCTTCGGTTTCCTCATTCACCCATTTCTCCTAAGGTCTAGTAATTTCGTAACTTAATGTTTGTATACCAGCTATACCATGTACATATTTGCAATTGGTATCCACATGCGTGCGTATATGTGAGTACTACTTCGGTGATGATGACATGCGTTTGTGAGTATCTCTCTGTTGCTTTGTATGTATGTGCATACATGATGATTGATTTGTTTATGTACATACTGCTTAGTATCGGCTTAGTGATGGTAGTATCGCTTAGTGATATTAATATTCGTCACAATATGGTTCTACTCTGAACTAATTTTTCTTCGAGTTATGGCTCCTGAAACATAGAATATTGCTTAATCATAAAAAGGGGCAGATGCCACGCCCATTTTTTAAAATTTGAAAATTTTTCTATTTATTGTTATAAATCCACTTGAGAAATGAAATACAGTTAATATAAAGCTCTCTTTTGCAAAGATACACCTTATTTTATTCGTCCACGACCCTTTTAAAAATAAAAGTGGGCGTGGTCCTTAACCGATTTCGTTAATTTTTCTTCATAGTATTCCTTGTAGTAGAGGCAACCTCTCTGCCGCATTTTTTTACGATAGGTTTAACGATTTTTGATTTATGATTAATAATATTTGTAAAACTTATTTTATCACAAGTGGGCGGTGCCACGCCCGTTTGAATTTTTTTTTCAAATTTTTATCAAAAGTCCCAATGTCAGTCCACACGTCAAATTTCAACATTCTAGGTATATTATTTACTAACTAATCAGGTTTTTATATTTTCCAAAATGTTATATATGTATATAAGAAGTGGGCGTGGTTATCTTCCGATTTCGCTCATTTGCAATACCAATCTATTCTGGGTCCAGATAAGCTCGTGTACCAAATTTGGTGAAGATATCTCAATATTTACTCAAGTTATCGTGTTACGGGCAGACGGAAGGACGGACATGGCTCAATCAAATTTTTTTTCGATACTGATGATTTTGATATATGAAAGTCTATATCCATCTCGATTCCGTTATACCTGTACAACCAACCGTTAACCAATCAAAGTTATAATACCCTGTGTACAAGTACAGCTGGGTATAACAAAATCCGTCTTCGTATTTAAATACCGGTAATAAAAATTGAAGCGTATATTAAGTTTGGTTGGAGTCTTAAAATTATTAGTCCCTAAGGAGAAAAGATGGACCCACCAACAAAAATACCGAATGATCAGGATGACGAATTGTGCTGATTTAGCCATGTCAATTTGTCTTTTTAAATCAAAGTAATTCCTGAATTTTTTAGATATCTTGATAAAAGTGAGCGGCATATTTTGATGCCCGTTTAGACATTTCAAATCTGATTGAAGAGGCCCGCGTAGATATGTATGTAGAACAAGAGCACAGAGATGTTGTTGTTGTTGTATTAACGATAAACACACTCGCCGAAGGTTTTGAGGAGTGTTATTGATGTTGATGGTCCTTTGCCGGATATTGATCCGGTACGTTCCTGTAACAAAGCAACATTAAAGTACTAGGACCATCACGGGAACGATTAATATGACCAAATTAAACCTTCTAGATCATCGCTCTTACCTATCCAGATTAACACCGACATAAATAATGTACGTCCTGCTTGTGAATATGTCCTCACATGACACCAATCATCTTATCAATTGCAATGTGAAATCAACACCTTTAACACCCTTTTCTCTCTGGTCCACCACTGCTGAAACTGCAAGTTCCTCGGACTGCCGTTAGAGGATATTGATACAAATTTTGAGTAGTCGCATATATTATATGGGGCTATATGCTACAACAACAACATGAAAGGTTCATCGTCATAGCTATCTCATATAGACAGCAAGAACAATGCAAATTTGTATGATGATTTCCAAACAGTTATTTTTTAAGACTTTTCGAAAATGTCGCTAAAATCTGTTCTCCTTACATTTATATATCTCAAACATACGACTATTCAGATATTAAGAATTTTTGAAAAATTTCTTAACCCTTTCGACCCTCCAGGGGACACTATTGTCCCGAGGAAATTTGTAAGTTCCTAAATCTCTTATAAGATACTTAAAGTGGCGCAAAAAGTCCCAAATATTAGTTTATGGGGTTATTTACATTTTACACTTACATTATTTTTGTTTTTTCTCATTAATTTGTCGACGGTGCTCAAATAACTAGTGCTAATTGGATTCCTGTGCTTAAAAATAATTGTTCAAAGCTTTATTCTTTACTTTTTAAATCGGAACCTAAATTTGATTATGGAAGTTACAAAATATATATTAATTGTTTATTTCCAAAGATTTGGATATTTATTTACTTTGGGACGCTTATGTCCCTGCAGTATTTTTTGATGGGACAATAATGTCCCAGTAGATAGTTTTTGACCGTATATATGCTTAATGCTAATTTCTTTTAGGAACTGTAATGGCCACAAAACTAAGTGAAAATGAAACCGCTGATATTCTGGAAGACGACAGAACGAGGATCTGTCAGGTACTGATTTAGTAGGGAAGCTATAGCCTTTACGAACCCCCAGAAAGTAACAGTGACACTGAAGTTGACTCAAGTGACTCAGAAAAAGGCTACCCGGATAAGGATTTTAACCTGAACCGCTCAGCACGAGACAGCAGTTGTCTCTAGTCCAGAAGTTATTATTTGGGGCTCTCCTAGTGACTCTTTCCTACCAAGAAAATTGGTCACAAATAGTCGTAATTGCAAAACCGCAGAGAGCATTCATGCCATGCAACACCATATGATATATTTCGTAAAATCTTTACAAAATGTTTGTCACAATATATTGCACAGTGCACGCACGAGGATAGATATAATGCTTAGATCAAGCGGCAAAGAATAGCTTGTACAGATGCTGCTGAAATTAATATAGTGATTGGATGCATTTTTGTAATGGCATTTATATTGATCGTGAGTCAACCAAATGGTGAAAGAAAGTTTTTTATCGCGTTCTAATGATGTGTGCTGTAAACGCGTGGTTTAAAATTTGGGCCAAAACGATCCGATTTTTCTATATAAGGACCGGTACAGAAAGTTCTGCAAAATTAGAACTCCCTATAGGTTTTTTTTGTTGTGACATAGTACGCTTTGAATAAACTGTTCCTGAATTCGTGTTTCATGAAATTTTTTAGAATATATTAGCTTCAGAAATCAATTCTTCAACAACGAGAAAAATTAATACGAACGAAGAGCTATCTAAAAAAATAAATAAGAAAACCATTTTAAGTTAAACGGTTTTATCGAAAACAATACTTGCATTAATTATAGTAATCCTAAAAGCTAGAAAATAATTAGGTAGATCCTATGTACTATTCATCATACTCATCATCAATCCAGGGCGTTGCTCAGACAATTAAATAAAAGCGTTGGCCGCATCAAATTTCTGTTGATAGTCATAAGTAAGACCAACTGAAACCTTAATCAGGTTATGCTACGCCTCACATTTTAGAAATTTCACGCGCCCGAACACTTTTATTTAATTGTCTGATCAATGGCCTAGATTGATGAGGAGTGTGATGAATAGTACCTAGGATCTACCTAATTATTTTCTAGCTTTTAGTATTATTTATTTCATGTAAGTATTGTTTTCAATAAAACCGTTTAACTTAAAAATTTTTTTTATTATTTTATTTTCAAGTTTTTAGTCTTTATTTAATTGCCTATTATTTCTCTCTTCGCTGACAATTTGTTACAATCTAAGTCCTCAATACATAATCCTTCCAAAGACTTTACTCTACTCGGCGCAACGTACGCTTGTCCCTCCTCGAACTGCAAAGTATTTTGATGTCACTTCTACTGGACTGTATGTAATATTTGGTCCAAATATGAGCCAAATCGGACCACAAATACGATTTTTTAAATATCTCCATAACTGCGCCGCCTAGCGGAGGTTTTTTTCATAGTCTCTTTCTATTTCTGTATGCAATATGTGTTCCAAATATGAGT
The DNA here is from genome assembly GCA_029619165.1 of Eurosta solidaginis. Lineage (NCBI taxonomy): Eukaryota > Metazoa > Arthropoda > Insecta > Diptera > Tephritidae > Eurosta > Eurosta solidaginis. The sequence goes on from JARSSU010047718.1 coordinate 7,341, forward strand.
CAAATCGGACCACAAATACGATTTTTTGAAATACTTTCGATCCATGCGCCACCTACCGATTTTTTAAATCTTATTATTGCATTGTCATCGGGTTCTGAACCATATTCCAAGTATCAAGCTTGTAGCTTATCGGGAAGTTACATAAATTTTAATTAAAAATTCGTTCACAACGACCGGCCGGACGGTCAAATCAAACTAAATAAAATCGCTTAAAAATCTCTGTACAATTGGAGAATATTCCCAATGTTAGTTACAAAAATTTGGCGAAACACAAAGGATCGTTCTATGACATTGCCCGAAGAACGGTTTTGTGCTTAAAAGAAGGTGGCTTAGAGAAGGCAAGCCAAGAAGTGGTCGAAAAAACTCGGCAGACGCAGTTGGAGAATAATATTTTATACCTAATTTGAAAACCCCGATTCATATCAATTAGAAATGTAACCAAAATAGCTAAAACCACACATGTGAAAGTCACACTAATCAGCACAGAAATGGTATCAAAACGTGAGAAAAATTCTAAAACAAGGTGAAAGAGAGACGGTCAAAAACGCATTTCGCTTGCATGTAAGGTCTATGAGACCAAATTGGCAAACAAAAACTTTTTTTGTGTGATTATGGGACGACGAAAGGTAATTGAAAATGGGCCCTGAAAACGTTTGCCGCGTACTTTACTGCTTGCAATTGGAGAGGAGATTGCTAGTTCAAAAAAAGCTGTCCATATTGAAAAGTTTGACAGAAAGGTTCTGATTGGACAGGCTATTTGTGAATGCGGCCACAAATCCATGCCACTCTTACGATGGGAAATTTACGAGAACGGTGTCTCAAAAACGTTTTGCTCTTCTATGTCGTCATAGTTATCCATATGTTGGCTGGTCTTGGCTTCAACAAATGGCGCACGTGTCAACCAAAAGTGGTTCGAAAATAAAAATATACACTATGTTAGGAAGAACTTGTGTCCACCCAACGTGCTTGAGTTGCGCGGCAAAATTGGGCGATAGTGTAGCCTGATAAGAGCAAAACTTTTAAAAATAGAGAAGCCGCCAAAAACCGTTGCAGAAGTAGAAAGAATGGGGCGAACAGTGTACCAGTCCTTATCTCGATTCATACGGTTGTTACAGAAACTTTTTGTCATATGTATTAAACTATTTTTGACACCTGAAACAGATTTTAAATTTCAAGTCTCTAGCTCACCAGAAACTTACTTAAAAACCGATCACTTGATTCCAAATCTCGTTTGAATTTTGTTATTATCTCCACTCGTGCCCCACCTATCGGAACTTTTCCCTAATCTTTGGCCTTGTCATGATGGCCTGAGCTATGTGTAATGTTTCAAATTTCTAGATCAATTTTTGTTTTGTTTTTAGGATCGCTGATTATAATTACTAAATTAACTTGAAAAAAAAACGAAATGTTACTCAAACATAAAATCTATTTCTGCGTGTTGTTGCAAAATCCATTTGTTGGCACTTATTTATAAACAGACGCTTCTCTCGAAGCGAGATTGCAGTAACTTAACAAAAAAGTTGTACAATCAATGACCGCATCCAACATTATTTCTTCACATGCCCACATACAACATTTAATCTTTATATTTTAATGAATTTCATAAGGATGAACATATAAATTTCCGCAAATTTGTAACTAAAATATCGCGCGATCACAACAAAATAAATGATTACCTAATCTAAGCTTATTAAAGCACTTCCGCAGATCATACACTCAATCATTTATTTATAAATAATTTAATATATTTTTTTTGCAGACAATTGGCTTAGGGGCAACAACATTTGCACGTTTTGCACTTTTCTTCGAGACCATGGCCAAATAATGGCTGAAATTATAATTTTGCATGCTCATTGTTTTTCCCAAAGATTTTCTTGTATTTCAATGGTAATTGTTATTTGCATGCACACACACACACACACACACACACAAACACACACACACAAAGCCATTTAAACAGACTGCATATGGAAATAAGTACTGGAGAATATCCGCTATGTTGGCAAGTGGTTTTTACTGTTTTTGATTACTTCGATTATTGTGTTGTTGTAAATTTATGAGGTTTTTGCTGTTATTGCTGTTATGATTTTCTATTGTTTTGCTTTCATTTTTCTTTGTTATTTCTTCACTTTATTTTTGAACGAAATTTATGCTTGTGGCGCTATGGTTGATTACATTTTGCTGCTGCTTCACAAGTACAACAAGCACAACAACAGCAACAACAACTACATTTGGGTATAAACACTAACAGCAACAAAGCTTACACTATTCGATAGCAGCAACATGTTGCAGGCGTAGATACCTTAACGCAAAATGCAAAACAAAAAGCAATAACAACAACTTTAATAAGAGTATAAACGCCGGAACAAATAAAGAAAATTGAAAAGGCGTTGCCGAGCCACTGAACTTTGTTTCGTTTAACTTTTACGTTTTGATTGACTGATTGTTGTGAAAACAAATGTTTGTTTGTTTGTATATATTTATGTTGTTGTAATTGTTGCTTGCAAAACTTATGCCGTTGTGGTTGGTTGATTGTGCGCAGTCGGATTTGTTGCCTCTTTTTATTAGCTGATGCAGACAATGATTATGATGGCTTTATCGCAAAGAAAGATTTGATTTTCCGCCAGCAGCGTTTTAACAATGTATGCACCACGAGTATTGCACCACAACAACAAAGTTTTCCAAGTGTTACTTGTAACGCGTCACAAACGATATTGAAATAAGTTAAGCTGTTGCATGCTGTTTAAATATGGAAATGTTTTGCTATTCCATGGGGAAAAAGAAAAGTTGGTTGGCATTTTTTTATTTTTAATAAATTTTTTTTTGCCAACACTCAACAAGTTGTTAGGGTATTCGAGTATGAGTGTGTAGGTGTTTCATTGTGTGTTTAAGTAGTTTTCCCAATTTTAAGCGGGGGCTTGATTCGGGTTGTTATTGTTTTGCTGACAAAGGAAATCAGCAATAAGTGGGGCATAAGTCAGTAATAATATGTAATATTTATAAAAAAATAAAACAATTAAGGTAATAAAATTTTGGTTTATGTTGAACATATTATACCCTACTGTGTTGTTGAACTATAGCTCAATTATATTAAAGGTTAAAGGAAAGGTAAAGCCGAAACCGAAGCCAAAACCGATACAGAACCGAAACTGGACTTTGTGTTATCAATTTATTATAGCAGTGATTTTTCATAGATGTGTTATCGACGAGGTATGTACAATTTATCGTGTGTTGGCAGCGTCTTCCGCCTATCACACCAGAGATCCTGAGTTCAAGTCCCGGTTAAAGCATAATCAAAAATTTAGAAACAAGTTTTTCAATTCGTAACAAGTGGGTCGCATCTCAGCAATGACTTGGCAAACACTCCGAGTTTGTTACTGCCATGAAAAGCTTCTCAGTGAAAACTCAACTGGATTGCATATGCCGTTCGGAGTCGGCGAAAAACGTGGAGGTCTCATCCCGCCAATTTGTGGGAAAAATTCTAAATTCTAAATTCCTAAATCTCTTCGGATGTATTAGCCTTGTTATGGGAGGAGGCCTTATAGTTTTTTTCAATACATTTGCTATCGATGTAAGTTATAGATTTGTTGTCGCTTTGTTATCGAAAAGCCATCTCATTTTTATCGAAAATTTTTTGCTGCTATCAGAAATGTATCCTTTTTTATCGAAAATTTTTTGATTTAGTATCAAAAAGATATCTATTTTTTGTATCTAAAAATTATATAATTGTTATTGGAGCATTATCGACTTGTTATGGAAAAATAATCGATTTGTTTTAAAAAAGCTTTCGATTTTATTTCGAAAAGTTATCGATTTCTTACGGGAGTGTTACCTCCAGCTCTTTTCCTCTCTCGTTCTCCGTTGCTTCCTTTTGCCTTATCCTTCCTCTTTCACTTTTTACATTTCTCTTTATTTTATATTTATCTTAATCTTCCACTTTCCCTTCCTTTTTCACTTTCTTTTCCACTTCTATTCATATTATTACATCATGTGCAGCTATTATTTTAAGAGTTGATGCGAAGTCAGGAAGTCTAAATTTGACTTCTCCCACTTTGTACACTACCTTCTGCAAGATAGAATAAGCATTGCGCTGACATATGCCCCATAGCTGAACTGTAGTGGCAACACGATCCTCGAATTGCGTACAGATAAATGCAGTATATTTTCACACGACCAGATAAGGGCTAATATGTAACTAACAATGGATATAAAAATTTCCCTCATGTATAATTTCAATAACGGTGAACTAAGAACGATCTGAATCGAAACATAGCGGAATGAAGTTGTTGATGGTACATGCCAATGTTATGCCAAGCTGGAGCAAGGTGGAGGGCATTAGGAATTAGAGATATACGCCGCCGATTTTTGTCGGTTATCGCACGCCACCGCCGAATGTCAAAATATCAGTGCGACGGCGGCGTCGTTCGACGCGTTTCTATAGTTTCTACTCATTTAAGAATGTTGTTGTTGTTGTTGTAGCGATAAGGTTACTCTCTGAAGGCTTTGGGGAGTTATAGTTATGGTTTATTAATTTTTCTTCCATCGTAACATCATTTAGATTGAAATATAAGAAAAAAGATAAAGCATTCTGTAAAATATGATATAACAGTGTTGAATGCTATAACTACATAAATTTGGGGAGTGTTATCGATGTGATGGTCCTTTGCCGGATACAGATCCAGTACGCTCCAGTAACACAGCACCATTAAGGTCCTAGCCCGACCATCTCGGGAACAATTTATATGGCCACATTAAACCTTAAGGCCATCCCTCCCTCCCCACCCCCAAGTTCCATAAGGAGCTTGGGGTCGCCAAAGTCTCGTCTGTTAGTGAAACATGATTCGCCGCTGATAGGTGAGGTTGACAATTGGGTTTGGAGAAGCTATATATTGCGCTGGCAACCTGAAGGGTTGCGCTAGACAGCCCCTTGAATGTGGTATTTTAGTCGCCTCTTACGACAGGCATACCTACCGCGGGTATATTCTGACCCCCTAACCCGCTGGGGTGCATTTAAGACTGTCTAGGGTATTTATTGTTCATGTCGAAATTGGTTCGATGTGGTCGAAAGGGGTATGTATCAACGGATTCGCATCACTGCTGTTATAAGAATCCAATTGCGAAATTTAACTCTTTTCACTCACAGTCGCTTTCAATGCCAGCTTAACGCGGATTTTGCATCACCCAATTCAACAAGTTATTAAAAGAAATAAGGAACAATGTATTCAAATAAATGACCCAAGTCGTACATGTTTTCAAATTGTTCTCAAGTTGTTAAAAAAGCAAAATACCCAAAAAAAAGTGCAGATTTTTTCAAAAATTCTATATTCCGATTGGCTGAAATAATAAGCGAAATCAGTGATGCAAAGTCCTTTATTAGGTTCCAGGGGTTTAAACACTCCTTTGAAATGATTCCCACCTCATACTTAAGTTGAAGATATATGTAAGTATGAGGGGGGTTTGAAAAATCATTTGGCCTTATACTCAAACATATTTGCGAAACTTTAAAATATCGTCTGAAATGTTAATGTTGATTTTCACACTTCATCATTCAATACCCAAGTCTCTTGGTTTGACACTGCTTAAAGTTGGCGGTCATATCCCCAACTAGCCCAATGGAGTGAATCACATTATTTATAGCCTACCAAGAAAGTTTAAATATAACCTACGCGTTACGGCTCCTGTTACATATGTGAATACGTAGCCACATATATTTACCAGGTTAGTCTTTGTCCTTCGCAAGAATACTCAAATTGGTGAAGCTAAAGCTTTCCCAAGACAGTCGAACAATTGACCGGGTATGCTACTACCCTAACGTAGTGGACAGTCGAACTAGGCTGAAAACTGAAGCTACGCGGTTATTTATAATGAATTCTTGTATCAAAACGCATGAAAACAACAGTTTGGACTGAGCCTAACATTAATATATTTCAACTTAAAATCGGTCGACTTTCATTCTTAAATATCGTTTTGGTTTAACGAAGACTACTGAAATCAATGTTTCGAGCAGAAGCGTCAGCAAGTTTTGGTCTACATTCGAAAAAAAATTATCCAGGTCTTTGTAAAATTTATTATGTAGGATTATACTATTTTCTCCTATAAGTTACGCAATAATATCCACTTGGACTGCTTATGATTTTGAGGGCGGCATCCTTGGCCGAATAGTTAATCCATAATGTTTTAAGGTGTATTTCTAGTAGTGTTCGGCAGCATAAATAAATAAATTTAAGGCGGGATAACCTCCGAAGAGATTTTAGGCCAATTTGCGTCGTGCTCCTTTTAATTTTTCTTACAAGTTGGCGGGACTGGACCTACTTTGCCCGGCTCATGAACCCAGGATCTTCGGTGTGGTAAGCACACTACCACCACACCACCTCGGCAGCATAGCGCGACAAAAAAAATCAGTTAGAAAGTCTTCAGTGTTACACCTAGGGCTTCTAGGAAAGTGACGTCGACGAAGGTATGAGTTCGAAGTCGCAATCCTATAGCTTCTGTGCTGGCATGTGGGGTGAGGGCCAGGAGGATTACTACTGTTCGCACGTCGGGAATTGTAGCTCCTAAAACAGCCGAAAAAACTAGAGGCACCTATGCCGCAATCAACAATAGGCCAGCGTTGGTTTTAATCGTTAAAACTGTGCCACGAGAGCCATGAGTATTAAAAGGCCATTAATAGCAACCGTAAGTCGCCTTTGTGCGGGACCAGCAAGGGGCCACAAATAATATAAAGAAATCGTGTCTACAAGTCGCCTTTGTGCGGGACCAGCAAGGGGCCACAAATAATACAAAGAAATCGTGTCTACAACGATTATTAGGCATTCGACCAGAACATCTCCTTCGGTGAAACTACGCTTTGCATACAGACAAAATTGTGACCATTTTAAATTTAAAATTTTCCCTTAGGTCAGGGTTAGTCTAGAAACCCCCCTGGAGTAAGTGAATGCCGGACAGTCCCTCCGTAAGGAGCTAAATGATCTGCGAAGCTTTGAGGCATACCCCCGTATCTTTCCAAAATGGCTAATACGTGGATTTCCTTAAATACATACAAACAAAACCTTTCGCAAATATTATTTTTTAAATAGAAAAATCAAGCTTTATAAAGTAAGAACACCGCCGTAAACCGGCGCGCCGCCCACGCCGCTGCCGCTGGTATATTATAGTGCCTACGCCGCCTCCGCCGATATAGTTATCGGTGTAAGCCTCTAGTAGGAATTATCGGCGAGTCAATGTGGTATATGCGCTATGGTATAGCGCAAGCCCCATAGTTTCGGTTTAATCACTGTTTGATTTCATCTTTAGATTTTGGATATGTGGGATGGACGCAAGAAATGAAATTCTCCAGTACATAGGACCGAATGCCTTGCGAAGCGGATCCGGCTGCCTGGGAAAGCAGCCAACATAGGAGAACCAGACGCCAAGACAGTTCAAGCCATTCTGCTTTCCTATTTCACTGCAAACGTGTGTCTTGCCTACATAGCACTACCACCGTAACAGTAGTCGTAGCGCTAGACTTATCAAAAGATTATGATACAGACAATCGTAGCACGTTACTGAAAGACCTGGAAGGGTCCTCCCTCCCTTCAACTCTCAAAAAATGAACCCCTTAGTATCTGTCTGGTCGGAAGGCATCGGTGCAATTTACGATCGTAATATCTAAGCCCAGAAGAATTGAACAAGGGGTAACACAAGGTGGGGCCCTATCCCCGCTTTTGTTTAACATCTACATATCGAAGCTCCATTCGCTACCAGAAGGAGTCACCATTGTATTCTATGCCGATGACTGCACGATAATAGCTGCTTGTACCGGCCCACCCATTGATGAGCTATGTAATAAAATAAACTGCTATCTCCCTGATCTCTCAAGTTTTTACGCCTCGCGAAACCTGAGATTGTAAACGACCAATTATTCGGCGACCTAATTTAAACAAGTAAAGAAGGCTAAGTTCGGGTGTAACCGAACATTACATACTCAGTTGAGAGCTGTGGAGACAAAGTAAGGGAAAATCACCATGTTGTAAAAAGAACCTACGGGTAACCCAGGAATGTGTTTGTATGACATGTGATTCAAATGGAAGGTATTAAAGAGTATTTTATGAGGGAGTGGGCCATAGTTCTATAGGTGGACGCCATTTAGGGATATCGCCATAAAGGAGGACCAGGCTGACTCTAGAATTTGTTTGTACGATATGGGTATCAAATGAAAGGTATTAATGAGGGTTTTAAAAGGGAGTGGGGCTAGTTGTATATGTGAAGGCGTTTTCGAGATATCGACCAAAATGTGGACCAGGGTGACCCAGAACATCATCTGTCGGGTACCGCTAATTTATTTATATATGTAATACCACGAACAGTATTCCCTGCCATAATTCCAAGGGCTTTTGATTTCGCCCTGTAGAATTTTTCATTTTCTTCTACTTAATATGGTAGGTGTCACACCCATTTTACAAAGTTTTTTCTAAAGTTATATTTTGCGTCAATAAACAATCCAATTACCATGTTTCGTCCCTTTTTCGTATTTGGTATAGAATTATGGCATTTTTTTTAATTTTTCGTAATTTTCGAAATCGAAAAAGTGGCCGTGGTCATAGTCGGATTTCGGCCATTTTTTATACCAATACAAAGTGAGTTCATATAAGTACGTGAACTGAGTTTAGTAAAGATATATCGATTTTTGCTCAAGTTATCGTGTTAACGGCCGAGCGGAAGGACAGACGGTCGACTGTGTATAAAAACTGGGCGTGGCTTCAACTGATTTCGACCTTTTTCACAGAAAACAGTTATCGTCCTAGAATCTAAGCCCCTACCAAATTTCACAAGGATTGGTAAATTTTTGCTCGACTTATGGCATTAAAAGTATCCTAGACAAATTAAATGAAAAAGCGCGGAGCCACGCCCATTTTGAAATGTTCTTTTATTTTTGTATTTTGTTGCACCATATCATTACCTGAGTTGAATATTGACATAATTTACTTATATACTGAAAAGATATTAAATTTTTTGTTAAAATTTGACTTAAACAAATTTTTTTTAAAGTGGGCGTGGTCGTTCTCCGATTTTACTAGTTTTTGTTAAGCATACATATAGTAATGGGAGTACGTTTCTGCCAAATTCCAGCATGATATCTTCAACGACTGCCAAATTACTGCTTGCAAAACTTTTAAATTACCTTCTTTTAAAAGTGGGCGGTGCCACGCCCATTGTCGAAAATTTTACTAATTTTCTATTCTGCGTCATAAGTTCAACTCACCTACCAAGTTTCATCGCTTTATCCGTCTTTGGTAATGAATTATCGCACTTTTTGTGTTTTTCGAAATTTTCGATATTGAAAAAGTGGGCGTGGTTATAGTCCGATGTCGTTCATTTTAAATAGCGATTTGAGATGAGTGCCCAGAAACCTACATACCAAATTTCATCAAGATACCTCAAAATTTACTCAAGTTATCGTGTTAAAGGACGGACGGACGGACGGAAATATATGGAAGTCTATAGCTATCTCGATTCCTTTATACCTGTACAACCAACCATTATCCAATCAACGTTATTATACTCTGTAAGCTCTGCTCAACTGAGTATAAAAATATAGGGTACGACGTTCGATCAGGATCTACATGTGATTACAATTGTATCATAAATCCAGAGCTGTAATAAAATACCCAAATCTCTTGCCGGCAGCACTTGGGTTAAAGACAAAGATACGCTCATTGCCACTTACAAAGCAATTGGCCGGCGTCTTACTTACTTACTTAATTGGCGCTTAACCGTCTAAACGGTTATGGCCGTCCAACAAGGCGCGCCAGTTGCTCCTTCGCTCCGCCAACCAGCGCCAATTGGTCACACCAAGGAAGTTTAAATCGTTTTCCACCTGGTCCTTCCAACGGAGTGGGGGCCGCCCTCTACCTCTGCTTCCATAGGCGGGTTCCGATAGATGGGTTTGGCCGGCGTCTTGCATGCTAAAATGACTCACTGGAAGAAAAGATAGGCCCGACAAAATACTGCTCTCAGGATTAGGGAGAAAAATTAAATGCTAAACAAACAGTTTTTGCTGAATACCCAGAAACCTGGGCATCCCAACAGGCATCTAATTGAAAAGGCTCCCACGTTCCAGGGGCTTGAAAAGCCATCTATGAAAGGAATTGCTCAGTGAACCCTGTTTTTAAAGATAAATACCTTGAACTCGCCGAAGAGAAAGGCATTATCTTTAATTGCAATGTGAAACCAACGCCTGTAACACTCCTCTCATGATCTCCCCTATTGAAACTGCAAGTTTCCTTGGACTCCCGTTAGAGGATATTGATGACAATTTGCGAGTAGTCGCACCTATTGGATTGGGCGAAGCACTGCTACAAAAACAACAACAACTTGGCAACATTTTTATGAAAGATAATTGAATACATACAACATGAAGTTCCAAATTGCATTGAAATTGCTGGCTGGCGTTGTATTATTAGGCCTATAAATATAAAACAAAAACCACACTACTAAATTGTATATGATTAGATATAAATTTTAATAATATGTATGCTTTCAGGTTCATTACGACTATGAAAAGCGTCCATTTAAAAACTTGTTCTTAAAGCCAGTATTGCCTAATTGTTGAATAACTTTTGAAACAACTTGCGAATTGTATTGAAATCGACTATTTACACATATACATACATACTTATAAACAAGAAATACTAATAATAGTAATGTCAACGAAGAGCTAACAACTTTTCAAGTTACGGAAAGAGTTCATTTATTTTCTTCCTGTTTGTTTAAAAATGAAATGCAGGTGAACAACTTTAACTTTGTATTAAATATTCATGAAATTGAACATTAAATAACTCGAATATTACAATTTACAAGAAATATAATTTTTATTGTATTTGAAATTGTAAACACAAAATATGCTCGCTAGAGCATAACTTTAAGATAATTACAAACGCGATTACATAAGCATAAACTTTCCATATTTGAGGAAAATAGTTTAGATTTATAGACACAAGGGAATTCATATTAATACTAAAAGCAATGAGATGGTGCTGGAAAGTGTTACGGATTATTAAAATTTTTATTTAATTAAGGGAGTTATACAGCACGTCAGGCTTTATGAGGAACTATTAGAACGTGTTTTTGTTCGTCGAGGAAGGGCATGTCTTAGCGGCTACCTTGTCCATCCTATGTATGACTTGTCAACAAGATTGATTTTTGGTAAGATTTCTAGGCTAGCATTAATAGCAGTTACCCCTGAAGCTCGAACAGATGAAGTCTTTCAAAAGCTGCCTTGCAAAAAATTATGCGATTAATCCAAAAAACGAGGGTCTGCGATTGATTTCTTTTGTCTATATAGGAGTTTAATTGATCCCCGTCTAGTCCCTTTTGGGTAGTTTGAAATGTATGTAGCCAATTTTAAGAAAAAAAGGGCAAAGGAATCGGTGAAATAAAAAAATGTATGGAATTAAAATTAATTATTTAAGCAAATTTCGGAGCCCTTTACCGAAACTATAATACCGCGGTGTGGTGATAGCGTGTTCTGCCTTGCACAACGAAGATCCTGGGTTCAAGCACCCGACAAAGTAACTTCAAAAATTTAGAAAAAAATTTATCATCCCTCGGCAGTGATTTGGCAAACACTCCAATTTCTGTCAGTGAAAATTCGTCTGCCTTGCAGATGCCGTTCGGAGTCTTCATAAATATGTAGATCCCGTCCTGCCAATATGTAGGAAAAACAAGTAAGAAGGCTAAGTTCGGGTGCAGCCGAACATTACATACTCAGTTGAGAGCTATGGAGACAAAATAAGGGAAATCACCATGTAGGAAAATGGACCTAGGGTAACCCTGGAATGTGGTTGTATGACATGTGTATCAAATGGAAGGTATTAAAGAGTATTTTAAGAGAGAGTAGGCCATAGTTCTATGATGGACGCCATTTAGGGATATCGCCATAAAGCTGGACCAGGCTGACTCTAGAATTTGTTTGTACGATATGGGTATCAAATGAAAGGTGTTACTGAGCATTTAAGAGGGAGTGGGCCTTAGGTCTATCGGTGGACGCCTTTTCGAGATATCGCCATTAAGGTGGACTAGGGGTGACTCTAGAATGTGTTTGTACGATATGGGTATCAAATGAAAGGTGGTAATGAGTATTTTAAAGGGAATGGGCTTTAGTTTTATAGGTGAACGCCTTTTCGAGAAATCGCCATAAAGGTGGACCAGGGGTGACTCTAGAATATGTTTGTACGATATGGGTATCGAATGAAAGCTGTTAATGAGTATTTTGAAAAGGAGTGATCCTTAGTTTCCATAGGTCGACGCCGTTTCGAGATATCGCCATATCAAACGAAAGGTGTTACTGAGCATTTTAAGAGGGAGTGGGCATGAGGTCTATAGGTGGACGCCTTTTCGAGATATCGTCATTAGGGTGGGCAGGGGTGACTCTAGAATGTGTTTGTACGAATGGGTATCAAACGAAAGGTGTTACTGAGCATTTTAAGAGGGAGTGGGCATTAGGTCTATAGGTGGACGCCTTTTCGAGAAATCGCCATTAGGGTGGGCCAGGGGTGACTCTAGAATGTTTGCACGATATGGGTATCAACGAAAGGTGTTACTGTGCATTTTAAGAGGGAGTGGGCATTAGGTCTATAGGTGGACACCTTTTCGAGATATCGCCATTAGGGTGGGCCAGAGGTGGCTCTAGAATGTGTTTGTACGATATGGGTATCAAATGAAAGGTGGTAATGAGTATTTTAAAAGGGAGTAATCCTTAGTTCAATAGGTGGTCGCCTTTTCGAGATATCGCCATAAAGGTGGCCAAGGGTGACTCTAGAATGTTTGTACGATATGGGTATCAAACGAAGGTGTTACTGAGCATTTCAAGAGAGAGTGGGCATTAGGTCTATAGGTGGACGCCTTTTCGAGATATCGCCATTAAGGTGGGCCAGGGGTGACTCTAGAATGTTGTACGATATGGGTATGAAACGAAAGGTGTTACTGAGCATTTTAAGAGGGAGTGGACATTAGGTCTATAGGTGGACGCCTTTTCGAGATATCGCCATTAGGGTGGGCCAGGGGTGACTCTAGAATGTTTGTACTATATGGGTATCAAACGAAAGGTGTTACTGAGCATTTAAGAGGGAGTGGACATTAGGTCTATAGGTGGACGCCTTTTCGAGATACCGCCATTAGGGTGGGCCAGGGGTGACTCTAGAATGTTTGTACGATATGGGTATCAAACGAAAGGTGTTACTGAGCATTTAATAGGGAGTGGGCATTAGGTCTATAGGTGGACGCCTTTTCGAGATATCGCTATTAGGGTGGGCCAGGGGTGACTCTAGAATGTTTGTACGATATGGGTATCAAACGAAAGGTGTTACTGAGCATTTTAATAGGGAGTGGGCATTAGGTCTATAGGTGGACGCCTTTTCGAGATATCGCCATTAGGGTGGGCCAGGGGTGACTCTAGAATGTGTTTGTACGATATGGATATCAAATTAAAGGTATTAATGAGGGTTTTAAAAGCGAGTGGCCCTTAGATGTATATGTGAAGGCGTTCTCGGGATATCGACCAAAATGTGCACCAGGTGATCCAGAAAATCATCTGTCGGGTACTGCTAATTTATTTATATATGGAATACCACTAACAGTATTCCTGCCAAGATTCCAAGGGCTGTTGATTCGCCTTGTAAACTTTTTCATTTTCTTCTACTTAATATGGTAGGTGTCACACCCATTTTACAAAGTTTTTTCCAAAGTTATATTTTGCGTCAATAAACCAATCCAGTTACAATGTTTCATCCCTTTTTTCGTATTTGGTATAGAATTATGGCATTTTTTTATTTTTCGTAATTTTCGATATCGATAAAGTGGGCGTGGTTATGGTCGGATTTTTTATATCGAGATAAAGTGAGTTCAGATAAGAACGTGTGCTAAGTTTAGTAAGATATATCGATTTTTGCTCAAGTTATTGTGCTAACGGCCGAGCGGAAGGACAGACGGTGGACTGTGTATAAAAACTGGCGTGGCTTCAACCGATTTCGCCCTTTTTCACAGAAAACAGTTACCGTCCTAGGAGCCAAGCCTCTACCAAATTTCACAAGGATTGGTTAATTTTTGTTCGACTTATGGCGTTAAAAGTATCCTAGACAAATTAAATGAAAAAGGGCGGAGCCACGCCCATTTTGAAATTTTCTTTTATTTTTGTATTTTGTTGCACCATATCATTACTGGAGTTGAATGTTGACAGAATTTACTTATATACTGTAAAGATATTAAATTTTTTGTAAAAATTTTACTTAAAAAAAAATTTTTTTTAAAAGTGGGCGTGGTCCTTCCCCGATTTTGCTAATTTTTATTAAGCGTACATATAGTAATAGTAGTAACGTTCCTGACAAATTTCATCATGATATCTTCAACGACTGCCAAATTACACCTTGCAAAAGTTTTAAATTACCTTCTTTTAAAAGTGGGCGGTGCCACTCCCATTGTCCAAAATTTTACTAATTTTCTATTCTGCGTCATAAGTTCAACTCATCTACCAGTTTCGTCGCTTTATCGGTCTTTTGTAATGAATTATCGCACTTTTTCGGTTTTTCGAAATTTTCGATATCGAAAAAGTGGGCGTGGTTTATAGTCCGATATCGTTCATTTTAAATAGCGATCTGAGATGAGTGCTCAGGAACCTACATACCAAATTTCATCAAGATACCTCAAAATTTACTCAAGTTATCGTGTTAACGGACGGACGGACGGACGGACGGACGGACATGGCTCAATCAATTTTTTTTCGATCCTGATTATTTTGATATATGGAAGTCTATATCTATCTCGATTCCTTTATATATGTACAACCAACCGTTATCCAATCAAACTTAATATACTCTGTGAGCTCTGCTCAACTGAGTATAATTAAAGGAGCACGATGCAAATTGGAAGAGAGGCATTTATTTTATTTACTTATTTTTATGTTCCATTATCGTCGTTGTATTTGTTTTATTTTTATTCTTCTACTATATCGATGCGAAAAAAATTTGAAAGTTTCGATTAGATTAAAAAAAAAGATAAAATAGCTCAGAACTCCCGTATGGTTAGAAAAATTACTTATGCGACAGTAGGGATACGAAGAGAAACCGCCCGACAGTGCCCGTAGCGATACAAAGAACCTGTCCGACACTACCCGTTCACGCGTAAACGGATGCAATTGGTCTCTCCATTGGACATAAACTCAAACAAAAGGATCACTGCAACCAATACGAAGAGGTCAAAACTTACTATAGTCGCATATTCCTTGCAACTCATACTGGATTCGTCTTGATCTAATCGCATTTTGTGCAAAGTTGGAACATGGTTGTGTGTACCATGCACGATCGAATGGTTTTGGTAATATCGTGGATTTATTTCAGGACCAGTTTTGGAATATATGAACGAGTATTTTGTGTTTATTGGTCCGTTACGAGACGTTATTTCGTGTCATTAGGACCTGTTGATAGGTACCTATAGGTCTACCTTTTATCCTGAAGATAATCCAGAAAGCTTCCCCAAGGAATATCAAATTAGTGTCGAAGTCAGCCAATGATACTGATCTCCTAGCGAAATGGTCGAAAATAGTCCTGACATGATTCCAACGGATACTTTAGATGAAACTCGAACTTACCTTTAGCGTTAGTGCCGTATAGCTTTCAGAGATGAGTTGTAAGTGGGATTAAGTTTTAAATGTGAACCCATTGCTGAGATAGAGAGCAAAATATGGACCAGGGCAAGATCAAAATGTGTTTTCACAATATGAGTATCAAAAAGAACGTATAAATTACGGTTTTAACAAGGGGTGGTAGTTAAGGAACAAAGCTAGAGGGAACGCAAAAGTTATACGAAGAGTTAGTAAAATAAGGGAAAAATTAAAATAGGATATAGAAATGGTTATTGGAGAGGGGGAGAGGAAGAAAAATAGAGAAACAGTATGGGAGAGCAAAGAAAGTGAGAGTAAGAATCGTGATAAGAATGAAGAAAGTGCAAGGGAAAAATTAGAAAATACACTCAGAGAAAAAATCGTTCTAAAACGAACGAAACAAGTTTAAAATTAAGAACATTCGTTGACAAAATTCTGTTAGGTACGTTTTTTCTTTACTCGTGACCGATGGGCTTGTTTTAAGAACAGTTTTTCCAAGCACACATTTCGTATTTTATGACCACTTTGGTATTGATGTGTGAACCTTCTGTGGTCATTTCAAGCACTACTTGGGCTTGATTTAAGATTTTTCGTTCTCACGCTTCGAGAACGTTTTGTGGTCGATTTAACAGTTTTCGGGTCAATTCAAGAACGGTTTGTGCTTGATCATTGGTAGGAGGAAGGAAATTTTTAAATTTTTACCCATTTATTTATTTATTTTTTATTAATAAAAAATATTAAAAACAAAAAAAACTATTATTAAAAGCCAAAAGGTTTGAAAAAAAGCATAATATGCATTTTTCATATATTTCTCTTATCGAGAAATTTTTCTTATTAGATGATGCAATCTAATATATATTTAAAACATTTCATAACAAGTTTGAGAATTACCTGAATGGAACTGAACGAAAAATAAGAGTTATAAAAATATAATATAAAAAAATTGTTTTAAAAAACTTCAGAGTTTGACGGTGATCGAACTCGCGCCACACGATCGCAATCGCAACATCATAGCCGCTGGTGCCACTACAACTGCTTATAGCTTGTGCCAAATGTTGTATTTAACATTGTAGTAGCACACGAATTGTACCGTTTATTTTTCTTGAACTTAATTTATGAACATTGTGCTTAATTTAAGAACATCGTTCTCATAAATAGAACATTTGCTCATATTTTAAGACCAACCGTTCTCTTTTCAAGAACATGGTTGTCAGTTCAAGAACAAGGTTATTGTTTTGACAACAGGTCGTTCGTTTTTTCAAGAACAAAGAAGTAAGAACATGAAAAGCTTGAATTGAGTCCGGTGGTGCTGGAGTTTAGAACGGCGCTTTTCTCTGAGTGTAAAATAAGCAAAAGAAGGAGGGATATGAAAGAAAACTAAAGGCAGATTGAATTGATTGGAAAGAGAAATGGGTGTTCTAGTCGAGAAGTAGTTGGAGTGGATGTGAGAGTGGGAGTGGAAGCAGTGTGTGCTTGGGAGTGGAATTGAGAGTTTGAGTATGATTGGGAGTGGGAGTCGGAGTATGAATGGGAGTGTGAGTGGGAGAGACATAAATGGAGCAAAGGATGGACCATAATAAAAAGAAAAATGTAAGACAAAGCATGAGAGAGGAAGATGGAGAGTGAAGAGGTGAATGTAAACTCACTTTTTAGATGGAGGCAAACCGATCGGGCAGAACAAAGTCTGTCCGGTGTTTCTACCTAAAAAAATATATTCATTATAAGGAAGGATAAAACAGACATCTTAGAGTGAAAAAACGAATTTTTGTGTTATATCAGGGTGCTAAACAAATATTTTGTATCACTTTTCTTCAGAAGATTATTCTCAACTTTTTTCTGATACGCTCTAATCGACATATTGTGACGAGCCTACTGACCACTTTGATGTTGCCTTTCTTTTGCATTCAGATCCTGTTTCGAAAAAAGCGGACTCTGTTTCACTGTTGTTTTGATTGATAGTTTTTCTTTACATGTTAATTATGTGGGACAATTTAAGTGGCAGTAATTAAATTGCGTTTGCCCCATTTCACCTCAATCAATTCACTTTAATTTATATTATTTTACTTCACACATAAATAACTCAATCAAACTGACTGTTGCCTATCAAAGCAGTTAATATGCTCACTAAAAAACACGTTAACGCTTTGCCACATTTATCACGAATTCATAAATTTTTTGTTTTTTAATTGTCAAAACGTTTAATGGCTACTCATAAATAAAAATAGTCCACTTTTTCAAGTTTAATAGCAACAAATTAATAAAGTCGTTATTCTTGCATTTTGTGCTGTCGCTCGCTTTTGTCATTAATCTCACACAAATTTACTCGTAAATTCCACACTCGTATGCAATTTGCAAAAAAATGCACTCACGTGCAAACACCTTTTACATATACACAACTCACACATAAATGCAATGTGTAAAGCGCACCGACCGAAGAGTAAAACAAGGAGATTAAAAAGAAAAACGCGTACGAAAAACTTGTTACATCCTGCATCATCCGGCTAAGAGATATATGGCATACCGGAAATGGTTTAAATCGTTAACGGTGCGAATAAAAGTAAACATATACATATATATTTATATGTGTGTGTATGTGTTAGTGTTGATTAAGAGAAAAAGCGCGAAATCAAGATATAACGAGAAGTCTCAAGCATAGTTGAAACGTGTTTTCGAATTCAGCACGTCCAAAACATTGCACAACATAAAAAATAATTGGAAGTTGAACAGAAATAATGCAATCATAGCATAATTGAAAAATACAACAACAAAACAAATGGATGACCAAGCATAAAGGATGGACGATGGTAAAACAAGAAAATTGATCATTAACACATAAACAATGGCGATTCAACCAGTCATGCTGGTTAACGCCTTTGTATACCCAATTGTAATGCGGTCTAGCCTGTGTAGCTTAATTATAAAATTTGCTGGACTTTTTTAGGACTATCTCATGACAAATAAAAACTTACGAAGAAGTGTCTCACTATAAAATAGAATTGCTAATTTGACGGACAGATAGCTCAGACCAGTGTACACAAAACAAGTGAGATATCTTATCCGTCAACAGGATGCTCAATATACCTAACCCTAATTGCTGATAGAAAGAGATACAACGGGAGACACCGATAGTCACTTCAAAAATCAAGTGATTGGTTCGATTTGTTATTTTGACGTCTCAATTTGCTATAGCTAAAAAAACAAACAAAATCCCTAAACAATGTTAAATGTAATAAATTTGCTAAAAAATTTTGTTTAAAAAAGCTTCTTTATGAAAAACAAACCCACAAAATATTTTAATACGAATTTTTATAAAAAAAGTGAAATACTTTTTTCCGTGAATTTATTTTAAATTTTAAGGAAAGAAAATAAAATTTTAATCATGAAAAATATAGAAGAAAGGAAAACTTGAAAATCATTTAAAGTTTTGAAACCCCATTCCAGAAAATACCGATTGGTAACTTAAAAAGGAAAAGTAAAAAATAAAAAAAAATTGAACTAAGAAACAAACCTGAAGAGAAAGCTCATGAAAAAAAAATAGTTATTTTTATTTTGTATTCAAACATTTTTCGAGTTCTTTATAATTTTCGATTTTCGAAGAAAAACGATTGTTAATAGCTAAGATATGAAAGAAAAAAATTGGTTAGGGGAAAAAATAAAAGTCTTTATTGAAAAAACAGAAGACATATTTATTTTATTTTTTAAAGAACATTTTTTGAACTAAGCTAGCAAATACACATGGTTCAATTACATGGTTGGCTCATCTCGTCAGCTGATTTTATTTATTTCATTGCATGGCCGATGGGATTGTCAAATGGAGATGGCAACTCAAAATGAAACCAACACATTGGCAACATTTTCTTACACATACAAATACTGCTAAGTTTTACGTTTCCATTCCATACCGTTCGCACCAACACCAATACAAGATTTTGACAATTTGAACAGACATATTTTGTTATTGTACAGATGAGCCAACCATACACTGAACCATGCAAATACTGATGAAAATGATATTTGATTAGGAAAATAAATAAATACACTGGAGTTTTGTTGACTTGCACCGACTAATAGTTTGTAAAAAATATATATCGTTTCTTAAGATTTTTTGAATTCTTTAATGAAACCATGGATTGTTGTTAACTAATTTAAAGAAGAACAGTAAGGACGGGGAACTGTCTTCGGCTGTGCCGAAGACTTCATACCTTTCTTGAATGGGGCGAACAATAATCTTATCCCGTTCGTAATCTCCAAATAATCGGATGTATAGATAAGAAATTTATAGTGAACAAATCTACATACCTAAACGATTTTAAGATAAATATAAAATAAAAAATGGCAAAAAAAACCCCTTTATCTGAACGATCTTGTATGGGATATATATTATATATAGCTCCGATCGAAATGATTTTTGCTATGTTAGAATATATATCACCAAGTTTCACGTTTTATATTGGAAACTAAGGGAGAAATTGCCAAAAATCTTTCTATCTGAACGATCGGTTGTATGGGATATATACTATATATAGATCCGATCAAAGTGATTTTTTCACAAAATCTTCTATGATATTTTAAAATATATATCACCGAGTTTTACCTTTATACTTTCGAAATTAAGGGAGAAATGGCCAAAAATCTTTCTATCTGAACGATCTGTTGTATGCGATATAATTATATATAGCTCCGATCAAAGTGATTTTTTCACGATATCTTCTATAATATATTAGAATATATATCACCGAGTTTCACGTTTATACTTTCTAAATTTCAGCAAAAATGACCAATTCGTCTTATCTGAACGATCTGTTGTATGGGAGATATACATATGTTATAGTGGTTCAAACCTACCGGATCCGACAAATGTCTAATATAATACAAAAATACATCCTTGTGCCAAATTTCATTGAGAATATCTCAAAATTTGAGGGACTAGTTTGCGTTCAAACAGACACGACGGACGCAGACGGAACGAGACGGACAGACGGAAATGGCTATATACAACTCAGTTCGTCGCCCTGATCAATTCGGTATACTTAATGGTGAGTCTATCTTCTATATTTCTCAACGTTACAAACATCGGACCAAAGTTTAATATACCATTTCATGATTGAGACAAAATAAGCAAAAAGATTTTTCTTTATGTGAAAATACACAAAAAGTATTTTTTTTCGTTTAATATTTATGGAGTTCTATATTTTTTACGACTTTTGATATTAGAAATTGCTTATATATGAAAAAAAGGAAAATCAGTTTTGAGTGAGAAAAAAAATTTTTACTGGAAAAATAGAAAAAAGAAGAAATAAAAATTACTTAAAAATTACTTGTCTTACTTATCAGGAAAATAAAGAGAATAAACGCAAAATAAAAAAAAGTTCGTTTTGAAAAAGTAAAAAAAATATTGTTTTGTTTTTACTACAATATTTGTTGGTTTTAAGCTTTTTCCGATTTTCGATAAAAGGCCGAGTAAAAATATGAGTAAAGAAAAGACTTAAGAAAAAATAAAAATTGTATATTGATAATTTAATTTTTTTTAATAATTTTTTGAATTATTATATTTTTATTAAATATCGAAAAACGCGATTTTAGCTAGTTTATATGTATTTTCAATGAAATAGAAAAAAATTATTTTAAGATTAACAATGGACAAGAATCATTTGTAAAAAAAAATTAAAAAAGAAAGAAACGAAAAGAATAGAAAAGAAAATAGGAGCTTTATTGACCTGCACTGATAAAAAAATTTCGGTCAAAAAGCCTAATTTTTACAGTTTTTGAATTTTTGGACTTTCTCCAAATTGGAATCTAACATATATTTCATATCTCACAATTGAATCACTATCACAAGAAATACTGAAGAATATTTATATTTTATGAAACACCTGTACCGAGTAATTTGTTTTCATTGTGTTCATATGAGCATAGCCAAATTGAAAAGAAAAAAACAAGTAAGGAAGTCTAAGTTCGGGTGAAACCGAACATTACATACCCAGGTGTACACTTGAAATACTGTTGTTGTTTGTTTTGTGTGCTTAATAGTGTTCAGCGCAATAATACATATACATATGGTTCTATTCTGAACTAATTTTCGTTTAAAAGAAGCAAAAAGGATACAGAGGCTAACACCAAAGACCTTGAGGGGGTAATAGCAGTTTTCCTTCAGATATGGGGATTTCCCTACTGTTTATTTTAAAATATGTTATATGAACAATAAACCCAAACACACAAGTGCCATTGTACTAAAAAGCGTTATTTCAAAAAAAAGGGCAGGGGTATTAACGAAATTTTCCAACTTTTACTAGAAATAGCTTATTACCTGCATCTACGCACTTTTACAAAATCTTTTATGTTAAAGAAGGCGATTTAACCGATTTAGTCCATTTTTACTGAAAATATTTCCGGTTAAAAGGCATACATGTGCACCAAATTTTTCGTCGAGTTATGGCTCTAGAAACGTTGGGAATTGCATTGTAAGAAAGGGGCAGTGTCACGCCCATTTTTTAAGATTTGAATTTTTCCCATTTCTTGTTATAACGGCACAAAATACGATTGGTACAAAACTATTTTTCGCTAAGATTTAACTTATTATTTTTGCCTATGACCCTTTTTAAAGTCATTTATATAAAAGTGGGCGTGGTCCTTAACTAATCTTATCCATTTTTACTGGAATATTTTTTGCTATAAGGAAACTATGTGTACCCAATTTTATTACGATCCGTTAATTTTTCTTCGAGTTATGTCTCCCGAAGCATAGTAAATTGCTAAGTCATAAAAGGGGCGGTGCCACACCCATTTTCAAAAATTTTTGTGATTTCCAATTTAATGTTATAATTCAACTTAGAAAGTAATATTCTATTGATACAAAGCTTTTTTTCGCTAAGATATAGCTTATTATTTTCGTCTACGACCCTTTTAAAAATCTTTTATAGAAAAATGGGGGTGTCCTTTGCCGATTTCGTTAATTTTTCTTCAAAGCATTCCTTATAATAAAGGCAATCTCTCTACCGAATTTTGTTACAATAGGTTTAACGATTTTTGATTTATGATTAATAATATTTGTAAAATTGATTTTGTCACAAGTGGTCGGTGCCACGCCCATTCTAAAAAAATTTTCAAGATTTTTATCAAGAGTCTCAATATCAGTCCACATGTCAAATTTCAATATTCTAGGTGTATTATTATCTAAATTATGAGGTTTTTTGTGTTTCCAAAAATTTTATATATATGAAAAGTGGGCGTGGTTATCATCCGATTTCGCTCATTTTCAATACCGGACGGACGGACGGACATGGCTCAATCAAATTTTTTTTCGATACTGATGATTTTGATATATGGAAATCTATATTTATCTCGATTCCGTTATACCTGTACAATCAACCGTTATCCAATCAAAGTTAATATACTCTGTGTGCAAAGCACGCTGCATATAATTAGGGAGGTCATCATACTCCTCATCAATGTAGGGCGTTGATCAGACAATTAAACAAAAGCGTTGGACGCGCCAAATTTCTATTAATAGTCATATATAAGACCAACTGAACCTTAATAAGGTTATGCTACGCCTCACATTTTTAGAAATTTTACGCGCCCAACGCTTTTATTTAATTGTCTGATCAACGTCCTATATTGATGAGGAGTATGATTACTAGTACCAGGACCTACCTAATTATTTTCTAGCTTTTTGTATTATTATTACTTCATACAATAAAACCGTTTAACTTAAAATTTTTTTTTATTATTGTATTATAAAAAATACAATCTTCAACTGGGTATATATTATGCTTTTTCCACTGACTTTTCATCAACTCGCGTGCGGTGCAACTGACATTTGTTTTGGTTCCTATTTAGGAAAAGCTTTCCGCTAAAACCACACTTTAATACACCAACAAATAAAAGATAAGCTTAATATGTAATAATTGTTATTATATTATTCCAAAATTAGCAAATATGCGGCAGTAAGTCAGTCAGTCAACCAGTTAACCGCTAAATAATAAATTATTTTTCATAAAAACTAACAAGACAAACAAAACTGCGTATTTGATGTCGTAAATCCTTTTTGGGTTGCTGTGTTCACCTATGGGATCTTTCTGCTAAACCAGCATTGCAACTGCATTGTTTACAATTTTCATTTTTTGCTGCTGTTGTTGTTGATATCACGGTTGCCACTTTTGGTTCTTTTGGACCAAAAATGGTCCCTTCCAATCCCATTTGGTCCGCTGGTCCCTTTTTCAATTTTGGTCCTTTTTAGGCAGTAGCCACGGTTTTGGTCCTTTTCTCCCTTTTTCACTGAGGTTAAAATTCACAACTCTGTCCACAAAATTTGGAACACTTTCATTACACATATAATTTTCAATTTACTTATGTATATGGAAATCTTACCACAAAAATTGTTCAGTTAATAAAATGTAGCAGACCAATGACATTTCTTAGGAGATTTTTTAGGCGATGATGCATTAACAAGGAAGTGATGGATCTAAGGGCAAACACATTACACGGACTTATCAAAAAAAAATCTTGTTTTAGTATCCAGATATTTCGATCGGCTATCAAACACTTTTCGGGATAGATTTTTTCACTAGTAGGCTAGAAATTTTTCTCAAATACACGTGTGCTCTAAGAAATTTGGCAGGCTTCCACTGATGGAGCCATTACGATGGCCGTCGAGTTAAGATTTGAATTGAAAACTAAGTAAAATAATGAAACTAATTGGTTTCATGTTAGGTACACTTAAAAATTTTTTGCAAAGAAATCCTATGTAAAAATTGCAGGAGTATCGTGGTGTTCCAGGAGGTTTGGGTGTTAAGGCACGCCGAATACTTGAAAACTAAGTAGCTTGGCATAAGAAATATTTTACTGTAAAGTAAGGCAGCAATACTTCTGAAAGCGATAACTTTATAAATAAATAATGAATCGCTCTTGAACAAATTTACTTTTATATTCAGATTTTTAAGCAAATGTAAAAAAGATTTGATTTCGAAAGAAATGTTTTGTGTTTTATTCTCGTAGGTACAGAACCCCATAAACTTCAATAACAACACTGTTAACTAATTTCTAGTACCTACTTAAATGTATCGGGTTTCGTATTGCACAGTTGAAACTTTTAAGACGTTTGATTTTTAATCTGAAGCCTGGGGCTAGATTCAGTAAATGTGAGTTTCCAAAAATATCTAGGCTTTGGTATGAATTTCAAGGTTAAGGGAAAAAGTAAGCCTCATTTATAGATTTCTTGAGTTTGCTCATATTTCGGCTACACCAAAACGCATAATTTTCAAGCTTTATTAGACTAATACCTAACTGCGCTATACATTTTATTTCTTGTCCAATTAACAACATTTATGGCCTGAGTACGATGCGGGATATTGATGACAGTCATATCCATTTTAACTAATGTATTTCACGGAATATTAAAAAATGCATACCTACGTCAGAAACCACGCTATATCATCGTCGCTTGGAGCAATAAAGAATTGAAACGCCTGGAAAACCAGAAGACGCGTTCATTCAAACGTTACAACTTTCTGGATCAATGATCTGACTATGCGCGCCTACTCAATTTACGTCACAATATAACACATGAACAGATTTGTTACAAGAACTCTTAGCAGTAGGTATTACAATGCCAGAAATGTTCTTGTCAATCCTAAGTACGTTTGTACAGATTCGTTAATCAAAAAGGAAGATAAAAGAGTTTCTTCTATCAATGAAGCTAAATGATCAGATTTCCAACGATATTCGAAATTGCTACATGTTTGCGGATTTCTTAGAATTAAATTCAAACACCTATGATTACCCGCCATCGAATATCCTTTCAGATTCGTCTCATCTGATTCCAAGGCAGTCCATATATATGTATCATGATGTTTAACTCATATGGAAAAATCTAAAAATTCTACCTCTAGGGTACGGATCATATTCCGTCGGTAGTGCGAAATTTTGTGATCATATACTTATTCGACCTTACCTGTTGTTTAATGCGTCCCTGACACCCACAGGGCTATTACCCAGGAAGTGGAAGAATCATTCATTATAACCACACTGCATAAAAATGGAAGCAGAAAGGGGTCTATATTATAGAGGAATAGCCAAACTCAACACTATCCTAGCTATTTGAATGATTATCACAAAAACAGAGCTTTAGAGTATCTTCATTAATCGACTTTTCACAACACGGCTTTTGCAAAGGGTAAATCAACGGTGTCCAAAACCTGCTCGAGTTTAAAACATTTGTATCCAAAAGTTTAAGAATAATTGTGAAGTTGATGTATTTATACTGATTTAGTAGGCATTGATAAAGTTTCTCATTCTATACTTTTATTCAAACTGATCGGTTAGGATTCCTCCTTTGCTTCTATCTGGTTTCTTCTTATGTGAGGGAAAGAAAACAAACGTATATTTAAAATTGTTGTCTCCGTTCATAAACGTAACATATGGTGTTCCCAAAGGAAATCAATCTTGTCCAGTTTTGTTCCCGTTGTCATTAAATGACCTTATAGGTTTGAAGAGCTCCTAAGCCGTTGATGTACGCTGATGATCTCAAACTTGTAATGCCTTATCCGCCACCCGTGGATAGCGCATGTCTTCTGGCTGATATGAATAGTCTCGGCGAACTGGTGTAATAAAAACGCCATGTCAATAAACCTACCAAAATGTAAGTTCATGTGTTTTAAAAGGAAGTCCTTTCCAATCCCATGAATAAGTTATTGGCGACTTTGTAATGAAGCAAGTACTAGTTTTATTCGTTAGGCGTTACAATGGACCCAAAACTCGATTTAAACTTCATATGAATTGCGTGAATAGCGAGAAAGGACCTGGCTTTCGTTAAACGTTGGTCTAAGAAATTAATGACCCTACGTTACAAAAACTCTTTTACCAACATGGTCGACATACTTTGGAATATGCTTCAATAATTTGGAATCCGCGTTATCAGGTTCATTCTGAACAAGCTGGAATCGGTTCCAGAAACAATTTTTGCTTTTCGCTTAAACATTACCATGGGATCCTTCTAAAAATCTCCCCCCTATTGCAGCGGTTAAACTAATACAGCTACCTACATTGCAGACCGCAGGGAGATTCTGGGTGTCTTATTTATTGTAATTAATAAGAGGGTCAATAAATAGTCCATTTTGCTTGGTGAAATTAAGTTTCAACGTTCCTATTAGGCCATTAGACATTTCAATCAATTTTGTAGCTACATTGCAGCATAGTCTGAATTATTGATAATGCTACGAGACCACTCACTGTCTTATGTCGCTGATTTTATAAACACTGTATTTAGACGTCTGCGATCGTTCTCTGGTATTCAAAAATACCTTGTAACTACATTAAATTTGTAAGTCAGAAATGAAGGGCCCCAAATAGAACGGCGCTAACGCTAAACCGCCCGTGATATACTGTTCAACCTCGTGTTTCAAATTGGAAGTACCCACCAGTACTTGAAACTTGTTGCAAAATCTGCGTTGTGAGTCATATTTTTCTCTGTTATGTATGCAATCAAAATGTTCCTCTGTATAAATTCTTTCTGTATATATTTTATCTACTATAATTTGCTTTATGTCAATTTCATAAATTATTAGTACTAGCTCCTTCAGGAGTAATTTAACACATTTCAACATTTATCTTTTGCGCTACTTCTTAGTTCTTTTCAATTGCAAATTGTCAAGCGTTTAATTCAATACTGTTTAAATATTACTTTAAATGATGGGACTGCTTATGTTTTATATCGTGTATTACATCTGAGATTTAAGTGTCGTATATTTGTGTCTGTTAATTGTTTAATGTGTAGACTGATAAATAAATAAATAAATAAATAAATAATGCTGGAATTAAGAGCTTTGTCAGCAAAACTACATTCAAAACGTTTAGTTAGTGAAGGCATAGACTTATGCTAGAAATTTGAAAATATAATATCTGAAAGTAGTGTTTTTGTAAGTTCAGTTTGAATTAAGTCTCCTATTCGCTAAGTTTATTAAAAAATTTTATAGGAAACCATGGAAACATCCTGAAATTTTATATTTAACAACGACTACGACACTTTTGTGAATTGCTTGTATCACAACCAAATAAAACAAAAATTTGGTCCTTTTTCTGAGATTTGATCCTTTTTTTCAATGCATTTTGGTCCCAAATGAAAACATGGTGTGACAACCGTGGTTGATATTTATATGCCTTATGCGGAAGTTACTCACGAACGTACGTACCAAAAACGTGTCAGCTGACACGACCTATCGTATGAGTGTGCAATGTAAACGAAAACTCACCGACGTGCAACGCCCGTACGTACGTAGCCCGGAACATAGAAATCAAAACAATTTTGATTTTTTCCGTAAGAACGTGTCAGCTGATCGTCTCTCTCACTTGACAGAGTTGCCTAGTAAACTTTTGTGTGCTAATTTTTGACCGTTTGCAGTTTTATGCAAAAACACATAATTAAAGTTTGAAAAATTGTGAAAATAATTCGAAATAATTATGTAAAAGTGCAGATTATAAATATATAATCTACTTATATTTATTTAATATTAATTCGAGCCTTTTACAACATCAAAAATTAAATTGGAAAAAGTTGATGTTTCCATGAGCATGCATGCAAAATGGTCAATGGCAACAGTGCTTATCTGTAAATAATACACACACAAATATGTTATGTACATGTACACAGACGCACACATTGATTCCTACGGGCTTGAAGGTTCGGTCAAACTTGTTTCGTACGACAAACTTCCGTACGTACGGCACACGTCTGTGGGTAATTGCCGCTTTACATATGTATGTAAGTTGGCTTTTTCATTTGTTTTGGTTTCCGCTGTGCGTTTTGAGCGTTCTCAAATTCAACAACATTTCCAATTCAGACGGATGTTAACCGTGCCCGTGCCCGCATATTCCGCTGTTGAACTAATAATTGGGGGACTCATGATAGCATATAAACTTATAAGGTGTAAAATGCTATCCATTTCAACGATGTTATATGAAGCACCTAGTAATACTCTGATAAACTTGATTGTTTATCAGCTGTATTATTGCGAACACCTTTTTTGATTGTACACAAATTAAAAATGCCAAGGACTAAGTGAAAAATCAAAATAAAAAGCCTTTACTTGTGATGTGTGGAGATTTTGATGAAAAATGTCGTCTTAATGTCTGCCAAGGTTGCTTCTGGAGTTTTACCGCGGCGGTTTACACAATGAAATTGCACGTAAATTTATACAGATTTGTAAATGATTTTCATACAAAATTTGACCAGCCGTGCGTAAACTAATAAATTATACGTTTGACACACTTATAAGCATTTATACGGTATACATGCAGTCCACCTATTATTTTTGTTTGTCAGATTGCGTCATAGTGGGCTTGGTTGCTTGTCCCATCACAACGCATTTTCGTTGATATGATGGTTGGTTGAATTCACTATTACC